>NW_001799644.1:110745-327386 GCF_000165425.1 Paramecium tetraurelia | reverse complement strand
AATGTGCTAGCAATTTTGAAAATTGTATTTCTTGCAACGATGATAGATATTAATTAACAATACTTGCAAATGCATTACAAAATTAAATGGAGGATCAGTAAGTACATTTGAATATAATGGGATGATTAAATGCTAAAGTATATGATCAAAATAATGATTAGAATGCCATTATTCATGTGGAACCTGTGGAGGAATTGAGGAAGGAGATTGCATTACTTGTATAGAATCTGAACAACGATTGTAAGTTGGAAGTACTTGTGTCTGTAAAGGAGGATATTTTGATGCAGGATTGCCTGAGTGTTAAAGTATTTAATAAGATTTTACAGATAGAGTGCAGTTATAAATGTTAAGAATGCTCGAAGCAATCTGAAAGTTGCACTTCTTGTGTAGATAATAGCTTCAGGTAATATGTTTCTGGTTTCAAAAAATGTCAATGTATTCAAAGATATTATGATGATGGAGTGAACGAAATTTGCAAATGTAAATCTGTTATTAATCATTTTAAGAATGCCATTACTCTTGCCTTAGATGTAATGATGTTGAAACCAAATGCGAATTGTGTTCATTTGAATCAAACAGAATTTTTAATGATTAGTTTTTTTCTTGTGATTGTAATATTGGATATTATGATACTGGAGTTGAAAATTGCCAAAATTGTCATTACTCTTGTTTAACTTGTAGTTCTGGAAACTCTAATTCCTGTATCTCATGTGTAGAGATGAATACTTCAAATAGGGTATTTTATAATAATACATGTCAATGTTTATTTGGGTATTTTGATGATGGAAAATCAACATAATGCTAAAAATGTGATATTTAATGCTTAAGTTGTATAGAACAATCTTATTCATGTTTATCATGTCCCTAGACAAGAAAAATAGAAACAAACTGTAAATGTCAGAAAGGATATTACGATGTTGGTTTATAACTTTGTTCTAAATGTAATTCTAATTGCCTTACATGTGAAATTACATCAAAGAATTGCAAATCTTGTGATTCTGACTAATTTAGAGAACTTAACTTATTAACCTTTACTTGTGATTGTTTGTAAGGTTATATTGAAATTAATGGAATATGTGAATAATGCTAATCAAGTTGCAAGACTTGTTCTAAATCTAAAACTAATTGCACTTCTTGCGTTTAATATCGATTCTTGAACAATAATGACTGCATTTGTAATGTTGGAATGTTTGAATCAAATGTTGATAAATAATGTAAATTATGTGATAGGACTTGCTTGTCTTGTGCTAATACTAATACTTACTGCTTAACATGCTCTATTGAGAATTTTAGAGAATTTAAATCTGGAAATACTTGTGAATGTCGCTAAGGATATTTTGAAGATCCTGTTACTTTAAATTGCGAATAATGTTTGAGTTCCTGTTTGACTTGTGCATTATAATATGATAATTGCACTAGTTGTGATACTGATTATAATTTAGCTTTAGTTTATAATAAATGTGTTTGTGCAAAATCCTATTATTTTGATTCTTTGACTACTTAATGTGAATGTAAAATTGTATATTTATTTAGAATGTAATATCAAATGTCTAGATTGTAAAAACAATAAAGAATGTACATAATGTAGATTATCTACAAGGCATTATAGTTCAGATTAAAAGAGTTGCTTATGTAACGATGGATATTTTGAAACAAATTAATAAAATTGCTAATGTAATTAAATGTAAATTAATTTAGAATGTCATTTATCTTGCGGGACTTGTTAAAATTTGAATACCTATTGTTTAACATGCTTAAGTGAATTCAAAAGAATATTAATAAATAATACTTGCTTGTGTTAGGATGGCTATTACGATGCAGGTATTGAAATGTGTTAGAAATGTAATAATGTTTGCAAGATCTGTCAATCTTCTGCTTCAACCTGTGTATCTTGTTATGACATTGAACATTAAAGGTATTTTTCAGGAAATAAGTGCTTATGTAAAGCTGGTTATTATGAGTCAAATACAGATAAATGTTAAAGTAATACATTTCAATGACATTAGAATGCTCAAATGAATGCTTAACTTGTTATGGCTTAGCTGATTATTGTACTAGTTGTGATATCAATTCAAAAAGAATTGATCAATCTATTATCCATAAATGTCCTTGTATTTTTGGATTTTATCAAGATCAGAATTAGACTTGCTAAAGTAATTCTCTTAAATTAAACTAATAGAGTGTCATATGAAGTGTTAGAGCTGCGTTAACTAAGCTGATTAATGTCTAAGTTGTAACTTCTAATAAAATTCAAATCGATTGAATTTATCGGATTAATGTAATTGTAAATAAGGCTATTATGATGATGGGACTTAACTTAAATGCTAACTCTGTAATTTCAGGTGTAAAACCTGTATATTTTAAGAGAATAGTTGTTTAATTTGTTCAAATTTAATACGAACTAATCCACCTACATGTAATTGTATGGATGGTTATTATGAAGACGAGTAATTAATTTGTTAAAGTAAGTTTATTCTTAATAAAAGGTTGTGCTTCTCAATGTAGTACATGTATATTCTAACCCTCAAACTGCTTAAGTTGCAATCCTGGAAGAATAGGATAAGATTGCAAATGTATTGATGGGTATTTTGAAATTGGACAATTATTATGCTCATGTATTAAATTATTAAAACTTTTAGAATGTGTATTTTAATGTGCTACTTGTGAGTTAGATCCTTTAAATTGCAAGACTTGTAAAGGTGATAGAATTCAAGAACCTTAATGTATTTGCTAATATGGTTATTTTGACGACCAAATTAATGAAGATTGCTAACTATGTGATGTGACCTGTTTAGAATGCAATATGAATGGATGCTTGTCTTGTTTTGCCAATAGAATATTAAATGAAGATATGGATTGTATACCTCCCCCAAATTCAATTTCTTATCAAAATACTCCTTGGTGTTCAAGTAAATTTTAAATAATACCTTTAGCTTGTGAGGTTGCTGTTATTAAAGCATATCTATCGGATGATCTTAGTAAGATTATAATTCATTTTGATTTTCCTTTAAATCCCAAGGGCTTTAGATCATAAGTAGAATCCATTTACACTTATAAATTACTATAACTATTTGAAGTAGAATTTGTACAAAGCTTGGGTTAAAATTCTGTTTGTTATCTTAACCCGGATGACAATTAAGAATTATTAATCTCACTAGGTGAAAACTCGAAAATCTTAGTCGGCGACGAAATCCTATTTAAAAGTAGTACCTTGTCTCACATTAATTGTGAAATCACTTTGCAAATCTTTATCTTAAATACATTATAAATGCCAATAAACCCTCTTCCTCCATAGATATAATATCATATACCGCTTCATTAACTGAATCCTTTAGCAGATAATTCTGTCTATTTAAAGTCAATAAAAAATAATGGAAATAGAAAATTAGATAATATTATTTGGGCTTGTCAAGTCAAATCAACTGATGATAGTTCTACCCTTAAACAATATTTAGATTAACTTAACTTTGTTTAAGAATATAATTTATTAATACCTAAACTTACTTTACCAAAAGATGCAGAATTATCATTTAAAATCTACTATGAAAATTTCATCCATATCTCTTCCTTTTCAGAATTTATAATTTACACTCATTCAGGAGCTCTTCCTTAAATCAATATAAATGCAAAATCCTCATATTTCGTTTATTAGACAATTTTAATTGGAGTTTCTGCTGGCAATTCAGATTAATCAAATTCCAAAAGTAATTTTAAATATTAGATTTAACTTATTGAAATGGATAGAAATCCTCGCATATCATTGTCCTCATAATTAAACACTTCAGTTTATTCTAATTCCTTTGAGATGATCTATACAACAATTCCTAAATATACTTTGAGCCCAAATTCTACATATACATTTTTAGTGACTGCAACAAATATAGTTACTAACCAAGTCCAAAAAGAAAATTTGACTATTGACATTCTGTTTGCTGGATTTTTTTGTTAGTTCAGCAATCGAGGAATTTAAAGTATGAGTAAAGACCTGATCCTCTATATTGAATGCAAAGATTTAGACACAATATTTGATTGGAATAGTGATCCAGATTTGTATATTTAAGTAGCTTGTATGGATTTATAATCGAACAGCACATGTTAAAATGAATAAAAGCAAATCATTAATGTTAATTAGACTACCCCATATTAATTCATCAGAAGGAATTCGATTTCGGCTTTCACAGTTTAAGAGTGGTCTGTGTTAGTCACAAAATTTCAACAAGATTAGAAATTTTCCTTAATTATTGTTTATCTAGATGATGATTTCCCTATGCTTGATCTAGAATTTAATAAAGGTTATTTAATGAGAAAGATTAACAATTACGAATAACTGAATTTTACATTTCTTATTCCTTTTGATTAAAAACCTTACCTTTTAGATTTATCAATTGCAATTATTTATAACTATGAAATAATAGAAATACTGTAACCAAAATACATTTCCCATTAATTCAAGATCTTTAATAGCATTAAGGAATTAAATCTTGGTGATGAGGTCAATATTAAATTTGCAGCTTAGTATACCAATAATATCATGCCAAGCTTAAATAATCTTAAACTATTAGTAAACCAGCCGCCTTAATGTTCAAAATTATTTATTACTCGTTCTAATAACTTGGCATTAACTGATATAATAGTAGTTAGTACTTGCGATCTATCAAATGATTCACCTTTTAAATATTAGCTTAAGTTATTTTGAGAGACTCAGACTTAACAGATTTTTTGCAAGGTGGATTGGATAACTCTTTAATTCTTTATCCATTTTAAGCTTAAAATTAATTTTCAATTTAAACACCTACATCGATTGACTCTACAAAAATTGGAATTTTAGTTTAAGTGCTTGATAATGGAGGATCAATGACATAAATTTTTGAATAAATTGCTGTGAAACCTGCCAAAATAAATTGTACTTCAATTTAATATTAGAACTTCAATTTATAAGGCAAGGTATCATTGCTATTTGAAGCTATGAATTAAAAATGCCTCGATCTTCATTCTAAAATTTATCTTGATTTGCTATAAGAATCAATATAAGAAGATTATAATGATAATATTCTGAGATTTCAATCATTAAAATTATATAAGCAGTCCTTAATCTAATCTATGTAAAATGAACCTTTAGATAATTTAACAATTGATAGGTGCTTTGATATCAACTCAACTCATGTATTTATTATGTAAAATACCACTTAACCTGAAGTTGATCTAACGGTCAAAATATAAAACTTAAAATAATATACAAATAATTTAAACAGAACCCTAAAATATTTTAGAAAGCTAAAAATACAATTTTAGGATGAGCTATAACTAAATTAATATACATGGAATGAATAAGTCTTTCAACAGTATTAAAGCTCACAAGATTGCTTAAGAAATTAATTATACTACCTAGATGACATTTATTCAAATTTTTCAAATATAAATTTACAAAATGAAGTACTTTATTAGGCTATTGTTGATTTGTTAAAGTTCATTCCTTTAATTTCAGAGGAAACATAAAATACAATTATAGTAAACAAAGAGCCCTTGGTTTTTAATGGAAATGAAATTATTTGGTAATTAAAAAGAAGAACAAGATCATCATTCAATTCATAATTTAATATTGAACCAGCCTAAGAAGATTTTCTAGTAGATTATATTTAATTGGAATCACTTTAATTTTAAAAAAATCCGTTAAGATTCAGTTCAGAACTAAAAGAATTACTCAAAACTTAATCTAATGACTCAACACTAAAAATATACACATAATATTACTATCTAACATAATTGAAAAATGTCTACCATAATAAATTTATATCATATGAAAATTTTTCATCTATTTATGGTACAAACTTTGGATCCTATCAAGTTTGTAAAAAATACTACTTAATATTTATCTGAATATGAAATTAAATGTGTAACGAGGACAGTCTCTACGGTCTCTGGTATTAGTGCCATTTAAATAAAGTATAAAACAACGATTCTATGAAAATAATTTGTGAATGCGATAAGTTTGGTGATATTTTCCTTTCTACCTCGACGAATTTTAATCTTAAAAATGAAAATTCCACTATTTAATCATTATATGATCCTCAAATTGCATCCTCATTTGAAAATTTTTTGACTTTAGAAATTTATATTAGCTCACTATCATTTATATTTTTGGTTATCTACACTATGTAAATATATAAAGATTATAAAAACGAGTAAGAGAAGTCTGATATTGAATAAATTAAGTTGAGCCCTAGAAATAATTTTCATATCAATAAATTGACATATTAAGGTAATTTTAAAGTATTCAAGGATAAATTTAAAGTAAAATTATATTCGTATCTTAGTAAATTCACTAAACAATTTCACTGTTTAATTATAAAGACTAAAATATTAAATTAAGTTATCAAATTTTAGAAGTACTCTCCTAATTCAATTTATTGTTAACTTTAGCAATTGTTGAATTTGAGATTTTAGATAATTAAATACTTTACATTTGTTTATTTATTATTCTAAACCCTGTCATTATTTTATTAATGAGATTTATATACAAGATAGTTGAAGCTATATATAGGTTCAAAAGGATAGCTGCCTTCATTAGTCAGTTTCTTCTTATTGCGTTTTTGATGACCCCTAATCTTATTACATATGTTCTTAACCTTATGAAGTATATATTATACTAATTTAGAATAACAATATTATCAGAAGAATATAAGGTGGCAATAATCTTTGCTGGCAACATTATAGTGTCTCAAGTGATTTTTGAACCAGTTATAGTTTTCGGAAGAATTTTCATTTATAGAATAATAGCGAAAAGTATGAAAAATATGGAACTCAATCCGCGTTTCATTTAATGCACTTTCTTGCAATGCATAGTAGTTTAGAAGAAATATTCGAAGATTTCACAAGGATTTGATATATAATTAAACTTAAGATATCAAATATTTGTTCGTTTAATATTATACATAGGATTAATTTTTAAATTTAAGTTATAGTGATTAAATGCTCTCTGATTGATTAGTTGCAATATTTAATTTTTCTCATTATATAAATTGATTATGAATGAAATTTTGAAGTATTGATAATATTTGGAGGAGAATTAAAAGGTTAGTATAGTACTTTTTTTTACTATAAGTTCTCTTTAATATCTTATAGAATCAATTTTTGGATGTATTTTGAAATTCAAAAGTTGGAAGCAACTTTGATTAATTAAAATTTACATATTGATTAGATTGATAAATATCATTTTACAATTTGATATTATTAGAATTTAACAATTTTATCTGTACGATTGCTTTACAATATTGGTATGACACTCTTTCTTATTTTTCAAGCAAGGTAAGTTTTAGTCAAATTAAATCATAATGATTTTATAAATCTCTTATCCTTCTTTATTATATTTAAGTCCAAAGTTTTAATAATATTTAGATTTCCAAAGTTAATTAAAATACTTGATGTTGAAATTACTTTAGATTTCTCTAGCTAAGAAAATCAAAAATAAGCATAGAAATGAAGGTTGAGTTCTTAACCTTTTTAGACCTGTCTAAGTGAGTAACCTTTTTAGAGAAACTTGGAAATTCTTGATAGAAAGAAAAATAATCCTAACTTGCAAGGTAACTTTTTCAATATCATAAATATAATATTTTCATCTAAATAATAACTCATAAGACGTATATTTCTTTTTTTTTCTATCTAAAAATACTAAATATTAAGCATCATTTGTCATTGAACCTTAAATGACTTCAATGCCACAATCTAATGAACCTAATATCTTAAACTCTGCATCATTAACTCTCCTAATAAAATAAATGCTATGTTTATGCCTTATCAATAGGATCTTTTTATCTTTATTGTATATTATTGGGAAATTTACAAAAACATTCTCACATTAATCATTATTATTTAATTGAATGGTTTTATCTTAATTTTATTCAAAGGTTCCATTCTATAGCTCAAAGATCAAAATCTAATCAACTTCCTTTCCACTTGTAACCCAAAGAAATTGTTGATTATTCATAAAGTATATTTAGTTTCCCTAAGGAACCGATTATTTACATTTACACTGCCACCTTTGATCTATTTTCTCCCATATTAAATAATTATGTTTTGCACAGGATACTAATATAGTCTCAGATTCATTTAAACTTAAGGAATATACTGCTGCGGTATTATCTAATGATTAAAGAAAAGTTAGTTCATTTTTCATTAAATCTACATTCCAAATTATTATTTAATTATCTCTACCACCTGATATTAGTTAATCTTCTTCTTTATTTAAAATTAAACAAAAAACCCAATTAGTATGCTAAAAATATTATTATGACCATTGCCATTCATTAGAGTTAATTTATTTCCAGCAAATGATTGATTTATCCCAAGAACCAGAAATAAAGGAATTCATTCTTTTGCTATACACCAAACATTAAACATGATGAGATAATTAATGCACTCGATATCTATTCGATTATTTCAGCTACCCTTATGCAAAATTCCAAATTAAAATATCTTATCCATCTGTTGACACCATAATTGATCCAGTGTTATTAAATACTATTGCATAACAATCTTACATCTATTTCTAAACATCCTCAATTAACCTAAAATTTACATCAGGTTAATTTTAATTCACAATTTCGCTTTCCTACTATCCTTGAATTAAATTAATTTATTGTATTTAATCTTTATCTGAACTACAATTTTCCAAATTAAATAGAAATTATTGGCATTTCTTTGCCAACTCAAAAGATTTGAAATTAGCTAAGTTAGAACTTATTTTTTTATTCCAAGAGTAATTAATTCGTTAAATTTAATTATGTAGAGCTTTGCAATCAAAATCTCCAAACTAAATTTGATTAATTATGTTATCTAATTCTTCATAGAAACTATAATTGACATTCTATTATCCAAAATTTAATAAACTTTACATCCATTCTGTTGAGTTTTAAATGAATTCATCTAATTAAAGATTGATTTTTGATTTTAACTGAATTAATGTTTCTTTGAGTTCCTAAATCTATTAGAGATTCATCAAAATGGCACTTTCCACTAATTAAGCCTTCTTCTTTTGATTATCTTCAATTATTCTAGAAGCTTTTGAAAAACTTATTGCATTATTTAGGTGAGAGTCTAAATTGTCGATGCAATATGAGCATAACAGTTTTTTATTCTTCCCTAAACTAGTATCACAAACTACTAGTTATATTGGATGAGCATGATTCATAGAACAACAAAAATCTTCTGCTTTTTCTATCATTTTTGATTGTATCATTATATAAAATGTAAATTATTAATTCATTATTATTCAATTCGATTATAATTAATAAATAAATTATTTAGTGTAATAATATAATTAGCATGTTAAAATTGAAAGATTCAACCAAATTATTTCAGCTATCTATCGGCATTTCATAATACTGTTATATATTTTGATGAATTTCTAATAGAATTGCTTTCTTTAGTGAAATCACTTAAAACTATAAATTTTAAATTTCTGATCAAATAACCCTTCAGGAAAATTTTCATCCCAAGCTTTTGAAGTCTATGATAATTTAACAATACAATAATAAAAGGTTTAGATTAAGTATCATTATTAATTTAGATTAATTAGATAGTAATAGATATTTTAATTACAAATACCGATAATGGTCATATTATAATTTATTATAACTTCCTTTTTATATATTGGAT
Source organism: Paramecium tetraurelia (assembly GCF_000165425.1). Lineage (NCBI taxonomy): Eukaryota > Ciliophora > Oligohymenophorea > Peniculida > Parameciidae > Paramecium > Paramecium tetraurelia. The sequence goes on along the minus strand of NW_001799644.1, from coordinate 317,732 downwards.
CAACTGTCTTTTAGGCCCCCTTGTCAAAGTGATAGCTAATGTAAACAATCCCCAATTAGGTAGTTTTAAGGAAAATATCCTACAAAAAACCAATAAATCATTTCCATAGAATACCAGTATTACATAGTCAAAGTCTTTTCTAATTGTTTATTATCAGAATGCAAAAATCATAGTTTTGTTGTATTTTGTTGTTGCATTAACACTTAAATTATAGATCTTTATGAAGTAGCAATAAAACTACCTGTTAGTTCTATTGAAATTGGATTATTATGGCTAATGTCACCTAAATTGAAATTACTTTTTGTGTTCAAAATCGATAATTAATTTTTTTGGATAAAATAAACACAGAGTCATTCTAATAATTTTAACTCAAATATGTGTTAATATTCATTTAACCTATTCATTTTCATATGCAAAATCTTTAGGCTATAAAAATTCAAAAGTTAATCATTTTGAGTTTGGAATGTAGAATAATTTATAAACCTAAAAAAATAGAAAAATGAGATTTATTAATTATAAATTGGATATCTAATTCTAATTCTAATTCTAATTTATTTTTTTTCTTTCTTTTGATAATCATTAAAACATAAATAACACCCAGTCAAATAATCATCTAAAACATTATATAAACATTCACACCCTTTAAGAAACATAATTTTATTATCTCACGACCACCACAATACGATTAAGGATTATTAGTATTTATGTATTCTAATTCTTCCAGCATACCATCTCAAATACATATGATTACTGTTTATAATATTTCAAATTATTAAAATTTACTTCTTCAACTCTTCTTCTTTTTTAAAGTGGACATAATTTTTACACTTAATACAACTGTGGTTATCGCTTTTCATTAATAGCATAAAACAATTCATCTGTAAAAATATTGGTTCTTTTGAATAATGGAGCTCATTTGACCTTTCAATAAATATATTCTCTATAAGGTAAATTTGACTGAATAACGAAATTAAATTATTTTAATTTTAACAGCCTATAATTATTACGACTCAGGAAATGCTGAGATAATAGTTACAATTCAAAAAGCACACGTATTTGATGCACCATCCTTTTACATATTGTTTGGAGCCACCATAATCGTTTTATTAATATCATTATAAATTTGTTCTTCTAACTAAAAGGTAATTCGAATGATGAAGATAATTTTGAGAATGAATTATGAGTATAATATTTATTACAATTTTTAATAATTATTAATTTTAGTTATTATTTGGTTACAACAAAATTAAATAAATTTAGATTACCATTTTAATCCATTTGGATACAAATTAATAATTTAGATTGTAATACATTGATTTTTATTCTGTATGAATACAAAATTTATTTACATTGATGGTCCTCTGATTTTAATCAAATTTTTATGATTTTGACTCTTGTTTGAGATTTTTATTTATGATACTTACTAGCCGGTTTCAAATTAAAAATATTAGTATTTAATTCATAGCAACTAATTTAGATGGTTTTTATTTTTAATTGAATTTATTTATATGAAAATTATTGTTATTATATTACAAATATATATTCTTTTGCAAGTCAATATTTTCACTTGCAAAATTGAGTATTGATTTAGAATAAATTTTGGATATTTTATACTAACTTATAGAAGATAGAAAATGAACACTCTCTATCTAAATTTAGTTATTTAGATCTCTAAGTAATGAAATTAGTATTTTTATGCTATTTTTGTTGCGATCTCTAAAGATGTTAGTGAACAGTAATTTGAAAATATTTTCATCTCAAACTTAATAAGTTGTTATTATTATTTTATTTTCCTTTAAATTCTGTTTTAAGTTTATTTTAAATATTCTTATAGTATATTCAAAATAAAACACATTTATTTAAAATATCAAAGCATAGATCGGACTCAAAAGTAATCTAAATCTAGAAATATAATCTTAAGAGTATTTTTCACTAATTTATGTATTTTTAAATTGATTTCTTGAAGTTACAATTATGAATTTGTAATTTATTTTAAGGCTTCAAGCCTATATAATTGTAATTCTAGAGACTTCTTAAATTTAGGAAATACAGTACTTTTGCAATATATCCTAAACTGATTAATAAACGAAAGTTTAATTGATAAATAATTAATGAAATTGAAAGAAAGACAATTTTTTGCATATTTAATAAATTATATCAAAAAAATAATATTAAATATAATTTTTATTAAGTTTTATTACAAGCCTTCCTAATCAATACAATATAATTTATTTTATTATTACGTAAAAGTTAAAAAATTGAGCTCGATGTTCAAATTATGAATTCTATATATTCTAAATAGCATGATTTGGCTAATATAATTGTGAACAGTCAGAACTATTTTTTATTATTTATTTTATGTTTTTTTTTATTTAATTCCTTAAAACAATTGAAATTTTGATGGATATGATTTTATTACAAAATGCTCTAAACAAGATACTTTCGATTAAATCCTATTAGATTAATTATGATTATTGTATGTGAGATGTAAAGCCTAATAAGTATTAGAAATTTATTTACAAAAACTAATAATTGAAAAAAACAAATATTTTTATATAAATTTTAAGTATATATATAATAATGTTGAAATTTAGTAAGAATATTGTTATAATTATTCATTCTTATTTTGGGGTTTCTTGTACTTATTGTGTTAACTCTTTATTTTACTCTTCGATCAGTGCATTTTCTATCATAGAATGATCAGATAAGAATTTGAATTGTCTTTCCATATCTTCGATCTATTATGAGGGAGTTTTTGAATTGTGAAGCTATTATTAGTACAATAATTGTTGTTATTATTTTTATTATTTAGTAATGATTTTGATATTACTTTCTAATTTGAATCTTCCTTAGGTTTGATAATTTTCTTATTTTGATTGAGCATATTCTTTAACAAATTAATCAGCATCTGTAAGGTATGACAAACAATCACTGTATAAGAATTACAAATAATAATCCGCTAATACTCTTACAGATACAAGATCAACTTTTTTATTATCATTTTATGGTTTTAACTCTTGAAATCTGTTTTAGAAATAATCAGACATAAAGACAGCAAACGTTTAAATATAGCTTTCATTGTCTTTGGGTGGTAACTCAACATGTTTTTGAAGTGATTAAAAATAGTTACCCTCCCACCACTTTTTCTCGGATGAACTAAAAATTACTTAGAATTTAGATATATGGTATAGGCTAAAGAAGAGAATAAGGACACCAATCATGAACTTTTTATCTTAATCATTGAATTTTGCTTCGTATAAGCAACATTATGTGACATCGTTGTATAATTTTTCAGCCTTTTTGATGTATCTAATGTGAGGCTTAAAGTATTGTAAGTAATCCATAAATCTTTTGATACTAATGCTGATTAGGATTTCTGAGATGAGGGTTTCGTAATCAAATTGAGTACCCCAAAGGTATCTGCTTATAGGTTCGCTAATAAGGAATTGATAATGTTATTCTGGGGTCTAATGTTGTGGTAATTGGGGTTTGTTGGCTCTTCGTTAGGATTATAATTTTTAAGCCTTTGACTATCCTCCTCCCATATAGATATTAAATTAATAAAAACAAATATGTAAAATCCACTCTTTTACAAAAGTAAGTGTTTAATTATACAATACAGATCGATTATAGAGAGGAGATAATTTGAGTGTGAAGTTTATCGTGAGCTTATCCCAGAATTTGGAATACTAGAAGAATGTGTTGAAGTTTTGGGACCAGATTGGAAAGAATCCATAGGGAAAAGTATTGACAACTGAGTTGTTAGAAGTGAATATATATTGTTATTATAGGTTATTACAGCAATAATGAAGTGTGTAATATGTTTGCCAGATGAAAGTCTGAAACAGTTATCATAATAGTATTTAGAATCGATGACAGATGTGGATCCCAACTTGCCAGAATACTCGAGTTATCAAGTGTTTGTAGATGCATTAACTTAATTGTTGTTTTAACTAATTATTCAGCCAGATTTGAGTTCTGTAATTTACCTTTTGAAAACAATTCATGCTCGCATATATCGTCGATAATTGATAGATGTGAAAGGTATTGTGATATAATGATCAATAGATGACACAAAGAAAGACATAGATTATCATATACTTGTAAAAATACATAATGCAGATAAAATTGAATAGAGTTTGAAAAGTGATTCCAAAAAGTCTTACTTCCCAATCTATTATACTGAATAGTACATCTATAATGAAGAATAATTGTAGAGTGCAAATGTCATTCCTAGTAGAATAATCAAATATAGATTGGCACCACTCAATGAAATTATTCCTATTGGAATGAGTTGCGAATGCATTATATATGCTTTGATAAATAATAGTTGTCAACAAACTGAATACAAACATTTTACATCAGCTTAATATCCCTTTGCTAAGGAAATCAAATTGGTTGGCAATGTGACTGAAACATTCTTGTTAACATTACCTAATAGTCAATTAGTTCCAGAGATTGGATTATAATTTATCATAGAATAGAATGATGATTCTTATGGATTACATTCACAATATTATAAGTTGTGTAAATAAATCACCAGAGATGTTTAATGGTCCTAGTATCCATTAAGCAATTATGAAGAAGAAAAATTAACAATAAACATCAAAAGTGAATTCTTTACTGAAGAAGATTATAGAATTGATTAAAAAAGTAAAGTAAACAAGAAATGGGAAAGAAAGATAGTATCAGCAAAAAAAGATAGCTGTTAACTTCCTAATTATAAACCTTTGATATTACAAGATCATCCAATCCTGATAAAAGATAACCAAAGAACATTCCATCAATCCTAAGAACTTTCTTGGGTGATCTAAATTAACCAAAAAATTAATAATAATTAGAGTCTGCTTTAGAAATTATCTAAGAATAATAATCAAATGTTTAATTACCATCATTTTAATCATATTTGAGTAAATTCATATCGCCTAAAGGGTAATTACCAATTGATAGTAAGAATCCTTATGAAGATGATGTAATTGAATATGCAAATCAAGCACCTCCTTAAATATTCTTGATTGGAAAACCTAGAAGTGGTAGGAGTACATTTGCTAAGGTATTGGCTAAATCACTTGATCTAGAATACTTGGACTTGGAAAAGGGAATTCAAAGAATCTATGCAAAAGTAGCAGAAAATGAAAATAATCCATAAATGGATGAAGAAGGGAATCCTAAAAGAATTTTTGAATCCTTTGGAGGAGAGAAGTGATTGATTCATTGAAATTTGGAAGGGAATTGAATTAAGAACAATTGGAATAGTTGTTTAATGTTGAACTATAATAAGATTTACCTAAAAATAAAGGTTATATATTAGATCTACCTTTGGAGAATCAATTTTGGGTGAATTCAATACTATCAAACAAAATGGTATTACCGAAAATAGGGTGTAGATATTTCACACATGTTGTTAATTTAGAATAATCAGACGAAGATGTATTGCATTTTGCTGCTAGAATAATGGAAAAACAAGATGATTTAGTTGCAACTTCATAATTTGACAGAGAGGAATAGAAGAGGCCTAAAATAAAATACAAAGATCCAAATGATCCAGATGAAGAAGATGATTAAGGAGACAATCCAGACGACGAAGAAAAACCACCCATTATACCAGAAAAGGATCTATTTTATAGACCTCTAGATTAAGAATTCTTAGTTGAATCACTTCAAAGTTTTTAGAAATCATAATAGAAATTATTATCATTATACGATCACTTACCAGATCAAAATATTATTACACTCCAATCTGCTGGTTTGACAACTTAATAATTAGTTGATCGTGTATCTGCCTAAATTTTGAAAGGGTAACCCTTAAGACCATTAGCTGTTAAATTAGAGGGTGGTTCTGAAAAGGATTTGTTAGGATTGAATTTAACTGATGAAAAGGTTTACAGAATGTGGTCATAATGGTAATAGGTTGATGCAGTTGAATTAGTGTTAAAAGACAAGATTATTCCAGGCAAGGCAGAATTCGCTTGTGAATATGCTGGCAGAGTGTTTTTGTTTGATAATGAAGAAAATTAAAATAAATTCATCAATTATCCTAGAAAATATTTATGTAAACCTCCATAATTGCCTAAAACTTACATTGTATCGGTATAAGGTCCTAAGTGCTCAGGCAAGAATACTGTAGCCAGTTAATTAGCTGAGTATTATGGCTGGACATTAGTAGATGTTGAAGATATTGTGAGAAAGAAGGTTTAGGCTTAACAAGAAAGAACCAAACATTTAGCATCTACATTTGATCCAAGAGTAAATGATATTCATTTAACAGAAGCTGAATGGAAAGAGTTCTATAAAGGAAATGCTATTAAAGATGTATTACCTATGGTGTTAAATTATTTAAATATACCATTACAAAGGAAACCTCCAGGATGGGGAGAACCAAAGAAGGAAGAGGAAGAACAACCACCTGAAGAGGATGAAGAGAAGAAAAAGAAGGAAGCTAAAAAGTAATAAGCAAAGAAGAAGAAGGAAGAAGTAGTTGAGGTTGTGGAAGAGAATGTTAAACCAGTCACTCCACCTCCTGAAGATGTACCAACTAAAGAGATCATACCATTATTGGATAATGAATTGAAAGTCCCTGAAACATCTAAACCAAAAGGGATTGTGATCATTGGGTATCCATAAACATAGGAATAAATTGATTAATTGAATCTATGGGGAATTAAAATAGATAAGATTCTAATGCTTTAAGATAGATCAGAAGAAGCAGGATAATTATTATTATAACGTAATCCTGACCTTTTAATTGAATAAGAATTAACTTAAGTCAATGCTTTGTCTGCATTGTTAAAAGAAGCTTATTAAGAAGAGAATGTTAAAGAAGTACCTATTGATGGAACAAAAGAGGAAGTCTGGTCTAGAGTACGTTTAGCTTTGGACCCATTTTATATTCGAGCTGATGATGAAAGCCTAGTGAGAGTACCAGCAGATGTATAAGAGGGGGAAGAACCTATTCCTTATGGTGATTATGCTAATTATTGTCCTGTTACATTATAAAAAACCAATTGGTTAGTACCAGGAAAGGAAGAAATTATTGCTTTAGTTAGAGGGAGGGTATATAGATTTTATGGAGAGAAAGAATAATAAATATTCAAAGATAATGTCTAATTGTATGTTCCATCATAAATTACAATACCACAACCAAGAATTATGTTTATTGGTGTAAGAGGAAGTGGGTTGCGAACTCAATTGAAAATATTGAATAGATTATATAAGTTACCAGTTTTAGATTTGAAAGCTAATTTAATTTAAAATTTAGAAATTAATAAAAAGAATAGATAATTGAATAGATATTACTTGAAAGGATTTAAACCTAAGGAATTAGATGCTGAGGGTAAAGAAATTCCAGATGCTGAAATCACTGAAGATCCTGCTGATTTCGATCGCAAAGCTCATGAAATTGAAGTATTAAATAAAATCTTAGATTGTGCTGGTGTTATTATTAATGCTAATTTCTTTGATGTTTCAGAAGAGATTGTTTCAACTCCAATTGTTGATTTATTGGTTGAAGCCAAAAAATTACCTGAATATGTTATTTTATTAAAAGTAGAATAAGAAAACTTCTTTAAACGAAATTTCAATTAGAAAGTTATTGAAGATGAATATTAGACGAAAATGGAAGAGTTAAGATAGAAAAGGTATTAAGAAAGAGTGGAGGCAAGAAATAAGGCTATTGAAGAAGGAGCAGAAGAGTTGCCATCTTTGGATGCACCTCAAGGTGAAGAAGAAGATCCAGAAGCACCTAAATTAGATGATATGATAAAAGAATAGAAAGATAAATTATAATTGTAATATGAAGCAGATGTGGCTAAAATTGAAGAATTATAAAAATAATTTGAAGATTTAAAAATCAATGCAGTAATCCTCAGTACTGATACTAATATTGAAAATGTCACAGAAAGAATTACATCTTAATTAGAAAATGTTATGGACAGAGAATATAGAGAAAATATGTTAGAAAAAGAATAATGTTAAAAATTAAATTTATATCCAGATCCAACAAATTATAAATTAAATAAGTTAGATACCTATGAAAAATTATACACTCATAAATAATCTAAATATGGAAATAGAAATGCTATTACCTTATAAAATGTTCCTCATTGCAGAGATTATCCAGTTTTATATAGAAATAGAATTTACTATCTTGATAATGAGGAATAAAGAGAATAAGTATGTTAAAGACCTTACAAATACTTTTATAAGCCTACAGTTCCTTCTGATGTTTAAATCAAACCTACTATATTCATTTTAGGAAAGGTTAAGTCAGGAAAAACAGAGATTGTTAGATTGTTAAGTGAAAAACTTAAATTAGCAAGAGTCAAAGTATCTCATCTACTGGCTGAATTTGTTACTAATTAAACTGATTTATTGGCTGTAAACATCAAAAATTAATTGAAAGAAGGCAAGGAGGTTGATACCTAATCCATTATTTAAATTATCCAAAAAAGAATTTAATTGGCTGATATTTACAATTAAGGCTACATTTTAGATGGATATCCAAGAACCATTGATGAGGCTTTAGCATTATCAAAGGTAGGTATCATTCCAACAGTGGTATTTGTTTGTGATAAGGATGATGAATATGTAATTCGTAAATTAAATCCAAAATTTGGTGGTATTGATCACGTTGTTCATTAAAGATTATAAGCCAATCAAACTTCATTATTAGCAGCATATTATTAATCACATTTCAATAATGTGAGATATCTGTAAGTTGGATAAGTATCCAGTTGGGGAATGATCTCATTATGTACTAAGTGCATCTAAGCGAGTTTATATTCTCGAGCTTTGGTGGCCAGAGCATTAATTACATAGGAGCCAGTAAGAGTAAGTTCATTGACTTTGACTGAAGAATAAATCATTCAAAAATTAAGTCCATTGTACAATTATTGTCCTGTGTTAATAAAAGCTAAAAAGAATTATATGGCCAGTTAGTTAAGAAGTCCATATCTATTGTTTTATGATGATTAATTATTCTTCTTATCAAGTGAAGATACTGAATAAGATTTTATCAAGAATCCCACTCATTATTGCAATAATTCAATTGAAAAATATAAGATACCAAGATAACTAACTGTTGGAGATAAATTCGATCCATATCCAGAATATAAAGGTATTATCTAATCATTAATACATTTAGGTCATTGTCCAGTTGAATTGATTAACAACAATTTAGTGAAGGGACTAAGTAACTTAGTGATTGTCCATAAGAATTAACAATTGATATTTGCTAATGCACATAACATGCAATTATTTGAAATGAATCCTTAGAGATACAAGCATGCCAGATTACCTGATAAAATGTAATTGGGAGAATTATAGGCTGTCAAGGTATATTAAATATAGATATAAATTGTAGAATATTGCAAAGAAGGTGGCGAAAAGAGGTGACTGCACATCTTATTTGGAATTACATCTAAAGAACATTATCATAAGAGTTTTGGCTCAATTAGGATATTAGAAACCCAAATATCCTACTTTATCTTGTAAAGAGACGGTTTTGAAGTTTATTGCTATTTCTTTAAAAGCCAATAATAAAAATAAGGATGCCTTTTATAGGAATAAATATTAAGAGAAACTAGAGAAATTCATAAAGAATTGCACATTGGCTTAGGAGATTTAGGAGATGTATAAGAAATCATAGGAGAGTGAAATAGATGAAGAAACTTTATTATAGAAAGTAGAACAGTTCGATGAATTCATGGCTGAATTATAGGGATAGGAGAAATAGAAGTACTTTTAATAGTTCATCAAATGATTTTTACATTTTCATTGAATATTCAAACAAATATAGTTAATTTTTATTTTAACAAGTATTGTATATAATTAATATTTTTGAATTCAAAACATAAAATGCAACGAACTCTTGAGTAAAGGTAAACCACTGAATAAATTAGGCGAAATAACAATTAAAATAATGCAGATCTTCTCCTTTCAGTTTATGAATTAACTGCAAGGTCTTCTCTATAAATTGGACAAAGACCTAGATAATAGAGTCAAAGTAGAGAAAAATATAAATTTAAATAATGCGAATAAAAGAAAGTCGATCTGATGAGTATATCATCACCAGGAAGTTAAAAAAAGCTACCTCTTTCACCTTAGTTAAAATTATAATCTCCCAGAGAACCTGGCTTAATTTTTAATTTAATTAGAGCAGCAAACAATGCAATTGAAAATAACACTGATGATAAGATCATTCGAACCTATATGTAAATTAGAACATAAGTGGAAATGAGATTGGTAATTATTTCATCGATTAGTAGGATGTCTTAGAATCTGCTGATTCATTAGCTGTGCAATTAGAAAAGATCAAATAAGAAAATGATACCTTAAGAAAAAGAGTCAGTGATAACATCAATTCACAATCTCTATCCAATCTGGCATAATTAAAGATGTAATTGCAGAAAGCCGAAAAGAAAGCAGAAGTAATTAAATTACATTAATATTATTTTTAGAGTAGAAAAGTGTGCATCAAGAAATTGTATTAGTTATTAGACAAGAGTGAAAAGGAATTGGAATTGTATAAATCAGGTAAGAAAAGTGCCAAAACATCTTTCTCCAAAAAGAATGAATTGAATGAAATATTAAATGGGGCGTATCCAAAAAACAAAGAAAATTTCCCAGAAACCTATGAACCCTTGTTATTATCTTTAATTAAGGATCTAGATTAGAAGAATTATGAGGCTATTGAAAATCTATCAAAGAACAATAGTTTGAATGGAGACATCGAAAATGAGAAGAGCACTCTCATCCAAAATTCATTAAGTAACTACTCATCTCTATTACAAAGAATCCTTTAAGCATATGTGTGAATAAAAGGAGGAGATTCTCAAATATTCTGCTCAAATCTGTGAGAATAATCAAGATTTATGGAAGAAGTTTCTAGAAATTGATTTAACATGTTAAAAATAGATTTCTACTCTTCGATAAGCTATATCTGAATTAGAAACTAATATTAAATCTTATTATTAATATTTAAATAAGATTGGTCACCACTCAGCATTAAAATTCCAAGACGCTTATTAATTTTAAGGAGTTATTGGTGATAGCATAGCAAAATGGCTGAAATAATTAGGTGAAATCTAGGAAATCATTAATTAAAGAGAATCTGAATAATATGAGTTTTAATAATTTCAAGAAACTCTTGTAATGAGATTGAAAGAGATCATCCAAAATAATAAGATAGTCCATAAATAAAATGATTTTAAGGGGTTACTTGATGCCATTAATGATAAATTATTCAACCAATCTGAGGAAATATTAATAATTAATAAAGAATTAAATAACACTCATATTAAAGCCAAGCAATAGATAGAAGAAATATAAAGTAAATATAAGTTAGAATTTTAAAATTACGAATTGCAGCTCAAAAATTATAAAGAACTTCATGATCAACTTTCTAACACTAATAAGGAATTATTGCTTAAGAGCGAAAGCCTATAGAATGAATTTAACAGATAAACCTAAATCAGTGTATCTGCATTATAAAATAAACAATAGGAAATTTTAAATCTAAATGAATAAACTAAAAAACTAAAAGAAGACATCACTAAATCATAAGAACTCAAGTTGACATACAATGAATAACAAACATAAATTAGTTAATTAAAAAAAGAAATCGAAAGATTGAATTAAGTTATTTTATAAAACTAATTGAAATCATCTTAATAAGAAGAAAGTCAATTAACAATAATCGAATAGAATAAATCAGAAATTACAAGACTGCATTAATTAATTATTGATCTTCACAGCCAAATAGAGTAATCAGATAATTAGATATCCTTACTAACAGAAGCTGAACAGATACTAAAGGATAAAATTAACAAAGACAATCTATTATTTTAAGAGAAGCTTAAAAAATTGTAAGAAATCATTTCAAATAAAGAAATTGAGCATAGTGCATTGGAGGAAGAATACAAAGCTATTTAATCATAAAATATTGAATTTTATTCTCAACAGCAATAAGATTAAGATACAATTAAACTGATGAAAAAAGATTACCAAAAGAATTAAGAATAGTATGAACAAAAGATTAACGAATTCATTAAATTATCTGAAAATTAATTGAATGAAATTAAAGATCTATCTGAGAAATATTAATAAACTGAAAATGAAAGAAGAAACTAAGAGGAAAGTATCTCCAAACTCAAAAAAGAATTACTTAAATAAACTAATGATCATTAAAAGTAAGTTAAGATTTTGCAAGATTAACACAAATAATCATAAGAAATATTATAATAGAAATTATAATCTTTTGAAAGACTAAATGAATAAAATTAAATGATTATTGGTGAATAAAAGAAACTATTAAATGAATCATAAATATAATTATAGAGAGCCAATTTAGAGAATGAGACATTATTATAAAATAATAGTGAATCAATGCAATCAATAAAAGATTAGTATGAATTGTAAGCATTAGAATTGAATTAGACAAAGTAAGTTGTGCTTGATCAATAGGAATTGATCTAAAATTAATAATTATTATATCATGATGCATAACAAGAATGCTCAAAATATAAGAAATACGTAGAACAATAGGACAATATCAACAAATAAAACCAATCAGAATTGAATAAAACAATATAAGATCAAACAGCTCTAATAAACTAATTAAAATCTAATCTTGAAGTCCTTGATAAAAAGTTAATGGAAAAGAATATGTCAACAGAATAATTATATCAAGCTTTAAGTGCAACTTAGAATCAACTTGAATAATTGAAATTGGAATCAACACAACTTAACAATAATATCTAGCAATAATAATAAACTATAGAGAATTTGAAATCTTAGTTATTAAATGAATAGGAACAGCATGAAACATTATTATAACAAATGCAAAATTAATTGTAATAAGTTTAAGAATAAAACAATTAAGAAAAAGAATCTAAATTACTAGAAATTAGTTATTAAATCTAAGATTTGTAGAACTAACTTTAATAATAAAAAGAATAATATGAAAAAGTTATTGAATAGCATTAAAATTAGATCAAAAATAATTAGGACAACTTAGATTTAGAGCTATAATAAAAAGAAAATTTGTTGAATCAAATTAATTAATAAATGTAATAATAAATTTAGAAGAAAGAGGAAGAGAAGTAGGGTTTACTTGAGTAGCTCTCAACTTCCGAAAACAAAATAGCTTTATTAGAATAAAAAAATAAAGATATTTACTCATAGTCATCATCCAATCAACAATTATATAGGTAATTAATTCAATAGTTAGAAACACTTTAATAGGAATCTTAAAATGAATAGTAGAAATGGAAAGAATAACTTTAATTGAAGGATGAAAAAATTAGAACAATAGAAATTAATTATAAATCTGAAATTGGTAAATTAAATGATCAATTCAAATAAATAAATGAAAAGAGAAATTAAATAGAATAAGACTAACTTAAAATGATTAATGAAGAATAAATAAAAGAACAAGAAGTATTACAATTAAAAGAATAATTAAAATAAAAATAAAATGAAGTTGATTAAATTGATAAGTTATTAAATGAAAAACTATTAGATAATGAAGAATTGAATGGAAAATTGATGTTGATTTCCAAAGAAGTGAGTCTTTATAAAGATTAAAATTAAGATTTATAATAATAAATATTTGGATAATCAGAATTAAATTCAAAAACAATAAGTAACTTAAATTAGAAGATTGAAGAATAAAACAAATTAATAGCTCAACTACAGATATAAGTGAAAGATCTTGAAAGCTAAATGAATTTATAGTTAAGTGAAATGGTTTTGCAATAATAAGATTTAGTTAAAAAGTAATAATAACAATTAGAGAACAATTATAATGAGTTAAATGGAATAAAAAATTAGTTCTCGGATTTATAAAATAAAAATGCAGAACAATTGAAACAAATAGAAATATTGCAAGAAGATATAAAAAAGAAAGAAAATTAAATAAAAGATCTCCATAATTCAGTGGATTAAAAATAGGAGGCTATTGACAACATAAATGATGAAAATAAACTGAAATAAATAGAAATAGATAATATGTTTAATCTATTAAAAGATCGAGATTAAGAAATTTAAAATCAAATTTAAATATTAAGTAACCAAAAAAAGTTACAGGAGAAATTGGAGCAAGAATTTGATGAAAAACTAATTAATTTAAGTTAATCAAATTAGGAATAAACTGAATTAAAACAGTTAATACAATCCATGTAAGCTGAGAAGGAAAAAGTAACAGAGGAATTGTAATAGAAGAATGTAAATTTGGTTGAAACCCTAAAAAATCAATAAATAACTTATCAATAATTGAATGATTAATTATTATCTAAAGAGAAAGAGACATAAGAATAAGGCATTTTAATTGAATAATATTAGTAATAAGTATTGCAATTAAACGAATAACTGACTATGATAATGGAAGAAAAGTCATAATTGAATTTGAAGATTCATTAAATGAGAACAAATATTGAGAAAATTTAATAAGACTTAGAAATTAAAAATATTTAAGTATAAAATTGTGATTTGACAGCAGAGAATCAGAAGTAGGAATTGGAGAGTTAAATAAATGAACTTGGAAATTAAAATAGGGAATTGGTCATGAGATTGAGTGAATTACAAGAGGAGAATACTGATTTAATAGAAGAAGTGAGAAGGAGGGAGAATGAATATAGATTAAAGATTTTTGAGATTGGGGAGAAGAATCGAATTGAAAATTAGGAATAGAACAAAATTAATTAGATTTTATAATAGGAGTTATCTATTTAGGAGGTAAGTGAGGAGAATGTTATAAATGCATTAACTTAAATAAAGAATGAATTTTAAGAATTATTAGACAAGTAATCTTAATATTCAACATTGATATTTTAATTATATTCTGAATTATTGACAGAGGATGAAGAAGAAGATGTTGAAAAGTAGATATAGGTGATTAGTAATTAAATAGTTGGATTAATTGATGTTCGAGATAAATATAAGAAAATACAAAATGAATTCGAAGGAGAAGGTGATATTCTCATGAAAATTAAGGAGTTGAAGTAGAGTGAATAGAAGAAGTAAAGCAATAATGTATAGGATGTAAAATCAATAGAGGCTTATTCGTAATTATTGGATGGACTTATGCAAGAATTCTTACATAATAGAGTTAATTTGACTATGCAATCTATGAAATCCTTATTGACAGAGCAACAAAGACAAAATGTTAATGAATATAGAAAGAAGATTGGGGAAATATAGAATAAGTTATTGTAAGCAGAAAAATAATAAAAATGCATTGATGACACAAAATTCAATTTATAACAATATTAATAGATTGTCGATAAATCAGAAGTAATTGTATTCATTTATTTGTTTAGTAAAAAGCTATGTATTACGAGATGGAATGCAAGAAGTTAGTTTAATAAATATAGGAGATGAAATAAAACTTGCCTCAGAGAATGAGTTTTAATGATTTGGATTAAGATCAGTCAGAGCAACATAGTTTAAATATTTTGAATTTTTCATTAAGACAGGAAATCTTATATGGAGATGACTCATTTTTTGATAACATTAGTTAAATTTAGGATGAAGATGTACATAAGAAATGCCAGCAATAAATTGTAAGTTTATCCATTATATGTTTTAGTTTCACTTAGTTGAAGAATGCTAGTTATTGCAGGAATAATTAAATATGTAGAAGGAGGACAAGAATATTGAAATTAAATGATATATTTTTTATAATAGTAATTTACTTGATTAAATTGATGAAGTCTGGGAACATCAAAACGGAAGCTCAATATGCTAAGGCCAATTTTTATTATTCTGATGGAACAGGTATGACAGAAGATTTATTGAAAATCAGGGCGTGATACATATGTCTAATTTGATAACGGTGGGTTGACATTACATGCTTAAAGATGTCATCAACCTCCCATTGGAAGTTTTTAGCCTAAGAAATCAACGAAAATATATCGACCTCAATCTAGCAATAAGACTCTGCATTATATTAGCAATGGGAGTGGAAGAGATAATTATATTTTGTAAATAGTATTAATTCTAAATGTGAATAGAGATAGTCATGGTGGATTGATGAATACTTGTGCAGATAGACACTGGTTAGTCTCATTTAAATAAGGCTTGAGAACTCCTGAGAGGGCAAGGTAGTGATGCTTACTACTTAATAGACCTCGTTCTGGTGCCAAAACACCTTAATATTCTTATCAGCAGAGAATTTGTAGACGTCTTTCTGTTCCTAAATACACAAAGATCCCATTTGAAAAACAATTATAAAGTGAAGATATCATATGAATAATAATACAAAATATATTATTTTAACAGAATAATTAATGAGCTTTCAAGAGATCTCATAGCAAATTGAGGACATGACCAATTTCCTTGTATGATTTCTTATTTACTTTATAGTTAGAATAAAGTGATGACAGTTTAGTCAATGCTTCACCCACTAATAGAGAGTAAATCAATCTGATTATTCATGATCAGAAAGTGAAATAGAGAATAAGTGCTATGTTGAAACAGAAAGTAAATATTTATAATCCTAAACAAAGAGCAGACAATATCCCCATTAATATTTAACTGTCGAATTATCAAGTGAGGATAATTATGAAATTGAACTTGATTAAGATGATATTAAATAAGTAACGAGAATTTTATATTAAAAACTTAGGTTTGTGAAAATTTTGGAGAGGTCAAATAAGTCTATACAAAGGTCAATGGCGCCAATCATAATTAAATTCAATTCAGTTTTTGATGCTTTCATTGTTTATAAACTATTAAACAAACATTAAATCAAAGAATTAGATGTCACTATAAAAATAGAATTCACTAGTCAATAAGATCTTTTAGAAATTATGGAAATTCAAGATTCAAATCAATAGAAGTTTACTTGTAGATATGATGTACAAATAGACAATGACAAAGATTTCCAAGTAGCTCGTAAGATCATAGGTATTAAATTAATTTATTTGAGGGGCCAAAGGATGTAACATGAAAAAGATAATTGATTAATGTCTTTTTGATTGTGATACAAAAGAATAAGATTTGGTTAAGTTAAGATTAAGAGGAAGAGGATCAGGATATAAGGAAGGACCTGAAAAAAGAGAATCCCAAGAACCTTTACATTTATGTGTGTCCTCTAAACATAATCATCTCTTTCTTAGAGTACAATTAATTACTATTAATTTAGGCCTGTCAATTAGTAGAACAATTATTGATCAAAATTTATGATGAATACAAAATGTTCGGATTAAGTAAAGGAAAGAAATCATTCAATTTTGGTATTAAAAAGGTGTAATAACCATTAAAATCGGTAATAAAACCTAATTTTATGCCTGAATTACCAAACTTCAATTTTTCAAATGTATTATTATTCTTTTATCTTAGAATCAATTCGTTGATTTTAATAATGAGAACATGATGGTTTATTCAAATTTACCTAATTAATTAATGTGACACAAATATCATATATATATATTAATATAATATATCAAATCACTCTTGTTTCTTTTATCTGACAATTTAATCATCTTTATCTTTTTCATAAACAATTGTCAGCACTCCATTTTCAACCGTAAAAGTGCTCCATTTCCTTTCATAGATCTCTGGAATTTTGAATGACAAAGCAAACTCACCATACTTACGTTCACTACGTTCTAGTTTCTCAGACTTAAAATTTAAAGAAATTGAATTACATCATAAGGTCTCTTACGTATTCCTTTAATAATTGTTACAACATTTTAACGATACACAAGGATTTCATTTTTGGTTAATCCAGGCACATCCATGTAAATAATGTACTAATCAGTAGCAATAATGTCAGTGTTAGGCAAGAAACTGTCAGGTCTGGTCATTATCAAACCACTAGAATCAATAGAGACTTAAGGTATTCTGACATTGCTATCCTACACTTCTTATTAAGTAACAATAGTCTTAACTAAGAAGTCATCAGTATCTTAAATCTGAAGTGTAAGTATGGTTCTGAAATAAGATGATAATTTAGTCTAAATGAATTGGTGAATAAATACATACCTTACTAAATTGAATGATGCTATCTACAACTGAGAATTATCTATTAACTGGAACAAATACTGCCTTTAACCAATATCTCAACAATGAAAAAACCCAAGGGTTAATTGACATTCCTAGATATGAGTCATCATTAACTAAACAAACATGTCTAGTAAATTCAGTTTTGAACCATAAGACATGTTTTTCTTACAATTGATGATTGATAGGATTAATTGATGCAACCTTAGTCCTTTAGATTGATCCATTCTAATAGATTTGAGTAACTTGAGTACTCCAAACATGTTCTAAGATCTCAGGTGATTCTACTTCTTTAAGATTGTGTATAACAATAATTTCTCTGAATGTTTTATTTGGAGAGTTCTATAAATTTCTACTCAATCTATCCAAATATCTTTAATCAAGACTTGTGAAATCATTGACTACACAAATGAAATAATCTGAAATCTCAAAAACTAAGTCAGTAATAAACATCTCTGTGGCTTCTTTTTCAACAATACTCAATTCATTTGTAATTTTAACAGGCGAATAACTACCTGCAGTATCAACAAGTATCAATTATGTACCTGAATCAACATTCACATGCTTAAATGAGACTCCTTTTGTAGTTACCTTCTTCCCTGAAGGTAAATTTGAAGATGTAAGATTATTGAGTACGAAGGTTTTTCCTTTATCATATAAACCAACAACTGCAACAGCGGCACCTTCCCATTAGGCTTTGTGTTATTATTTAGTAAATCCATAATTAGGTATTTCAGACTCTTATTTGACTTGTGCATCTGCAAACTTCTTTGATAAATATACTTTCCATCCATTTTTAGCAATAGTAGTGATTAAATCAATATCGACAATCCAATCATAGACACTTGTTTCATCGATTTCAATTTCTTTCAAATCTGACTATATTTCCTTATATTGAATAGGTTTATACTCCAGATTGTATCCTGAAGTGATTGCATTTGGTTTGGTCATGACATCTTCATGCAATACCGATTATTCTTATTGTTGTATATTTACGTTTTTTGTGAGGAAATCCTAACTCAAAGCTTAGACTGAAACATTATTTGGAATTTGTATTTTCTATATTTTAGTTGTACTGTTTTTAAATCTCCTATTAAAATAGATGAAATATCATACCCAGTCTGTCTTAGGGATCTAATTTCATGCCACTTTTTGATAGATTCATAATTCTTTTCAATTTTATTCAAATTAATTTCCAATTAGGATAAATGCTTCTGTCTTGATATTTAAGTGATATTTACAATTATTCTTCTCGCAACAAGACTTTTTCATACAATTTCTTTTTGTCACTACTTCTAATCATAACTTCATAATAGAATCCTTCAAAATAATCCTTTAATCTTTTTGGAGTCGTTTTATCATTATTATCTAGTTGTTTGGCTTATCCTATAAAATGCAATAACAGCTATTCTTCTTCATTTTGGATTCGTTTTAATTCATAAATTAATTCTTTGATTTCAGCTTTAGTTTCTGGTAATGCCATCTTGACTATCTCATCATTTATTATAGATTGATCTGCATTCAATAGGTGTTAATGTTCTTCATCTATTGCTTCCTTGAGAAAATCATGAAATTCTCTGGCTGCAGTTCTGATCCTCTTATCTTCCAAATTCTGATTAGGAAAGAAAGGTTTCAAAGGTGCCATCAAGTGATGTTGATGCACCTAATCCAACTTCTCACTTCCAGAACTCATATTTAATTATCAAATAATATATATATTAATTAGAATCATTTCTTTTATCTATCGTAAATTGAAGCACCTGTCATTTTAAATAGTATCTCCGGACTTCTATATATCCTAATCAGCAATTCATAAAATATTTCCTCCTTAATGAAATCTCCATCCACTCTTGCTATGTAAATGCTTTAACACAAATCAAATAATTCATATGTTTCTGGCATCTCCTCAAACATCACTCTAGTACTTATTTTGTCATATGCAAATCTCAAAAACCTACCGATTGTCAACACAAATGTTGCATATATACTTATTATTGACATATTTGTGGACAATGCTCCAATCAAACTACCAAATGCTAATTCATTCAATACAAAGAATTCAACTCTATTTTATGATGATGCTAGAACATATTAATCAAAATATACCTCCAATCTACTTCAAATCAGTTGAATCATCATTGGGCACCAATTCAAAGAATACAAAATCACTTGTCTTTTTGTGGATCAAACGAATATCTTAATAATAACTGATTTCTTCTCTTATATTAACTGGTTCCAATCGTAATGCTTGAGTCTCAGCAGACTCTCCAACATATAAGAATTTAGGAACTAATTCCCTTATATCAAATACTGCATCTGGTGCTCTTGGAGCTAAGATCTTACCAAAATTATTAACAAAAGTGTCAGGTGCTTATACGATTGACTGTCCTGTGAATGATTTTGCCCCTCCTTAACTATCACTCTTCTGGAATACCCACTCACATTGGATTTCTACTTAATATTATTACGATTTTATCATATTTCTAATTTGATCTCTATAATTTTCTGGAAGATTCCATTCAAGATCACTGAATCTCTTGATTCTAACCTTTTACATTCTCTCTTACCATGATGTTTCAATTTCGCCATAAATCTTTTATATTTTCTTAAATTGTTCATTCGGTATATCCAATAACTCTAAATCATTTACTTAAAATAATGTAAAGAATAACTTATCATCTGAACCAAAGAAAGCAGCCTTAATACTAAATTTACCATTTGTGATATTATTGATTTCTACAGCTGGATTTAAAGTACTAAAAATCAGAATTGGCAAGATGATAATAAAAACAATGAACATAGAATAGAGACATCCATTTAAACATTTATCAGATGATGATCTTGGATCTCCCAACTTATGATTTTCAATACGAGAATCCTAATATGCTTAACAGATGTATAGATTAGCAAAGATATCCTCAAGTCTAAACCATTAAATTAGATCCAAAGCTGTAGTAGTAAATGTCCAATCAATAATAACTCTCAATTCATATAAAAAGGGAATCATTCTATAAATCTTAAATGCCATTGAATTGGCTGGTTTATGGGAATTAGTAAATATCTAAGTATACTTCTATATAGGATATCCATATCTTATTTACACAGATGAAATCATAAAATATATACAAACTAGAATATATGCAAATATTAGATAGTATGATTCTTAGAACCCTAAAATATATTAAATTAATCATACTTTTATTAGTCTTTTAAGGTATAACAAAAAAGAAGTAATAATGAACAACAATTATTAAAATGAAATGAATGGCTACTTTAATCATCAAAGTGTATTTCTGAATATCATTTCCACTCTAATTTTACTTATCATTTCTTGGATCCTTAGTTACTTTCCTCATAATAAATAGTGCTCTATCAGTAATTATGATAGCAATGACAACTAACAGTACAAATATGACTTCAGATGAAAATCTTTGACTTTACCCTTAAGTAATGTGAGCATAACTTCGTTTGGCTATGATATTTGGGTAGAACAATAGGAAGTACACTAAAATAATTAAACAAATAATAAATCCTGGTGCATAGAAATCTCTACCCACTTTAATCTATTCTGGCAAAACTACTCCATCTTTTATTATCATCTATTTAGTTGCCGGATCATATTTCCTTTGAATGTAGATAGTCGATAAAGCATGAGGGAATAAACGATAATAGTACTTGACTATTTACTGCCACACTGATGTACAGGTATCTTAGATTGATATCATTACTGTCTATTGTTCTTTCTATTGTTCTTAAACCTAATGATTTTCTGAGAAATCGTCACTTTCTTGTTCAGATTCCTTAGAGCTAGATTCCTATTTATGTTCACTTAATTAATCTTCTACTTGCTATTAGAATTAAGGTATGAAATATTGATCTAATGACAATTTCATGTAATCCCAAATTCCCTAAGATTGCAACAAATACCTCTAGATCAAAAAAGCAATAAACAATAGTAATTCAATCCAAATGGCATTCATGAATGTTTCAGCTCCTTAATATTTTCGAATACCAATAACATAGTCTATTCTTGTGATTTTCTCCTATTAAGTAGTTACTCTAGGTTCACATGCTTCTTCTTAAGAAAAGCCTATAAATCTATATGGTGGTGAATCACAGAAGATGGGCATTTAGTATATGAATTTCAATGAAATTATTATTATCGTATAGATTAGTAGGAAGTTCCAGTACCTTCTGGAGGGAACGGGATTCTCTAATAAGCCATAAAGGAAGGCTGAAAATGGATAGAATAATGCGATTATATTAGCATTGAAACAGGCATTAACAACCATCAATAATACGCAAACTACTTAAAAGTAATGTGCAACAAAAACAAATATTAGAACTGACAATTTCTTTTTGTCTATTTCATTTTATTATTACTCTTATTCTCGAATGTAAGTGTCATGAGTGAGTATGTAGATGATTAGATCTTTCAATTTTTCTGAGAATGACTTCTATGGTTATACAATTGAATTTTCATCATCCGATTACTCTTCTTCAGGTTTCTTAAAATCTTTAGCACTTTCCTCTTCGGATATTTATTATAGTCTTTCATCTCTTTCACTAAGCATTTCAAAAGACTTGCGATCCTCTTTGTACTCTTCAAATGGTATCATTTTAATGTCTCTCATGGATATAGATTTTCTTAATTGTTACACCTTAAATAACTAAGCTATTTCATTGTCAACTTGTATAATTTTTCTATCAATTTCATCAATTACTCCAACGTGATAATTTGTTAAACCTATTCTATCATTCAAATAGACCTTCTCCAATTATCGTTTTTCTTCCAATAACATCAATTTCTTTAATCTCAATCTCAAATCTTTTTTATTAATAGAATTTTTAACAATACAACAGGCATCATACAAATGTATTACTGGAGCTTTATTTTATTGTGTAATTCTTTCAGCCTTGATCAATTTCTTTGGTTCCCCTTTGAATCCTTAGAACTTTTCAGAATCAAAACTTGTATGTTATTAATTGTCCTCTGATCGTTCTTCAGTAAATTAGATGATCTAAAATTATTCTTCTCTCCTCGGAGTTAAATAAAAGAAACTCTTCTTTTTCAAACTTTTATTATCATCAAACTAAAAGAAATTATCCCATTTTTCAACTCTGTTTTACACTCTCTATTGTAGACTCTCATGCACTTATTTTTATGCTTACACGTACTTGAAATCCCAAATTCTTTTTAAATGAATTCCCTCCACCAATTATAATTGCACTTATCTTCTATTTCTATTATTGTCTCTACAAATATGGATCAACATATTATTTCATATAAGGATGTGCCCAAATATTCCTTTGTAGTAGACCAAGCAAAAAGAAGAAAGCCATCAAAGTCTCCTTACAGAAACCAAATCGGAAACTAATGTTAACAATAAATTTAATACTCTAAAGTTTTATTCAAACCTAAGAGATGAGATAAGAACATGTAAATCACATCTAAAGTGGACACCCCTTCATACTTCTTAAATACATCATTAGTTTGTTTTGCCAATAATTGGAACTCATCTTATAAGAAGATAAAGAAATCACTATTGTAATAATGATTGTTGAGTTGAATCTGCACACATTCCACATTATCATAATAATACCTATCATTTTCATAGATGATTGGACATTTGATAAAAGGGGCTTAATACAATGACATTGCTATCATTACAATTGTATTAAATAATATCAACTTACCCCAAATTATATTTCTGTCCTTCTCTAATTTCTCACTCATATACAATAGATTGATTGCCAAAAAGAAATAGATACAAGAGATCACTTCTGTATAAGATTGGATATCCGATGACATTCCTATCAATAAAAATATAATCAAAGCGAATTTATAGAAATAACAAAAGATGAAAAACTTTATGAAATCTGTAATTTTAGTTCTGTTTTCTTCATAAGTGAAATCATTTTTATCCATCACATTAGCTTAAATCTATTCTACCTCAGGATGTAAGTGATCTTGAATCTCCTATTCTTATTGTCTTCTTTAAACAGTCTTGAAATGTCGATAATAACACAAGGAGATGAGTAAGGCAATGAAGTTGATCCACAAATCCCAATTAGTATATCCTTATAAAGACAGCCAATAATTCCAATCTGTTTGGCATTTCATGAAATCACTTGTAGAATCATCAGGGTCATCATTATTAAATGACTCCTTTCCTCTAGGATCACAAGAGTAACTAAAATACCACCATGGTTTTCGAACATCCCATGATGGAGGAGTCCATTACAATGTAGCATATTTTCTTATGACTTCCAACATCTATAATATACACAATGCTCCCCATGCTTATCCAAATATGCCTAATTTCTAATGTCTATCTAATAAATGTGATTTATTGGCAAATGCACTAGCAACCACAATGTAGAAAACAGAAAAGAAATTCCTTTGATAATATGCAGTAATAACAATAAAAAATAAACATACTTCCAATCCAATTTAAGTAAAGAGATTATCAACTGATTAATGGAATTTAAGAGCTCTATAAAAGGGATAGACTCTATAATAAAACTATTCCTATTGCATACTTGACTTAAGAATGTAGTAACTTTGAATCTTCGCAAATCTTTCATTTTACTCATCCAATTCATCATAAAAAATAGATTCCTGTGAATTTTCATCTCGTGCTTGCAATTCTATTTGTTATTATTATGAGGCATCTGATTCAACACTATTCTACTCTTATATGATATTTTCTTGTAATGAATGTAACAATTGTTAAAGTAAATTAAGGTTACTGATTTCTCTGTCTGTAGATATAAGGAATAATTAAAGATAATCATTTACTTATTATTTAAACATTACATTCAGAACCTAAAGCATTTCTGATAGGTGAAACATAATCAATAAATACCAATATTTGTTCTGATATTAGTTCTCAATTCCAATCCAGGAGATAGTTTCCTAACCCTAAGCATTTCTTAGTAGTTCTGCTTGGAATATATATTAAATGAGAATCTGAACAAATATAATAACCAAAAATGGTATGGATGTGTTTTACCAATTGTTATTCATTTCATTGAGCATGATTAAGAAAATCATAATGCCAAATAAGAAACCTATGTAACTTTACTAGTACACAGAAATAAAGAATGAAAACATGAAAGTCACTTTTTGTATGTGATAAACACTGTACACACAGAGTTTGATATGAATGCAATAAATGTAATATGCAAGGGTGCCTTTTTTGTAGATTTATTTCTGCTATTTCTATTGTTCTATTAATGGTGCCAAATAGGCTCTCTTATATGCACATAAGACTAGTAATGCAATTCCAGTTCCTGCTAATTTGAGAGTGTTAAAATTTGGATCCAATCCAAAGTCACTTAAAAGAGTGGGTTATTAAAAGTACAATTCCACAAAATAGTAAAAGAATTTAATTGTGTATGTGTATCTGACAATCAGAATTATCAATGTTAGAGTGATCATGAGTGGCCAATATTGATATAATCTGTCCATAATGATATTTAGTTGTCCATGTATATAATACAAATAGAGAAACAGTTAGAAAAAGAAGATGAATATTAGTGATAATAAGTTTGCAGGTGGAATAAAGGCCACAATCAAAGCGATGATTTAACAGAAAATCAATCCATTAGTTTGCAATATTTACCTTAAATAATCGAGATTGTAATCATTTAATTTCTTCTTATATTCTTAATAATGATCACTTTTTTGGATTACTTAAATTTAAAATGTTAATAAGACACATCCAATAATTATATCATAGTATTTGTAGATAAAATAAAAAGAGAATTTGAACTATTAAGTAACTTCATCTAACCCACCAAATTTAAATATAAAATTGAGTGTTTGTAATGATCCCAAAAACATCAATTGCATAGAGTATAATATGAATAATATAATGTAACCAATGCTTAAATGATTTCTCATAAACTTCCTTCTTTTTTCTAGTTAAGCAAAAGCATAAAGTATAAAGAATATCAAAAACACTCCTCTAAATATGTCTGCATGACTTAAGGCAGTAATCAAACTATATATGATGACTATTTCATCAAAGTGAATCAAGAAACTCTTCTAAATTTGATAACTGAAACTCGACAAATTAGATTTGAAGTTACTCCAACAACTTTGTTTCTATTCTCTATTAGGACGATCTTTACTATCCAAATCATTGATCTTCTTTTAACGTCTTCTATCATCGATTGTCTATTATGAATACACAAGCCAACTGACAATTAGAATGTAGAATAAGTCAATCATAATAATATTGAATCTATTATAGAAGTAATTCCAAATTGCAAATAATTCGTTTGGATTGAATTGTGGTTGCTCATACACTCCCAAATACTGAAAGTACGCACTTACCTTAAATTAGGGCGATATTAAACAATTTCAATAGGAAAAACTAGACAAATGCTAAGTACAATATAGCAATTGCACACTACCAACGTCTTGTCGCTTTATAATGTTTCCTCTTTAATTGTCCAACCAATAGAATTAAATAGACTAATCCTCTCAATATGCTAAATTATTTTGATATCCAAAAAACACTCAATATCATAATAACTCCGAAGTAATTCTCTCCTAAAAGTATTTCTAATGATGAAATCTTCAATCTCATATCCTTCTAGATTTCCTTTTCTAAATCTTCGATTTCCTCTTCATCTCCTATTATCATCTAATAGTGGTATGCTCTCATACTCAATATTAAGATGGTAGTCATAATCAAAATTCCAAATATCCTGAATATTCTATAAATGTTCAGAGTTCCATTTAAAGTGCTGAAACTATAGTTCTATTATCCCGATAAAATCAACATCAGTAATGCCACAAATGAACATACGATGATACTCTTGATCACTATTTGACAATATCGAAATCGACTTCTTTTATTCAAAATATGAAAGTGAATTGCCAACCAGACCAACATACATAGAACCAAGAACAAAGTAATCAATCCATCATTCAAACACAATTAAACTATTATTAGCATTATTATTTTATCCATAATGCTCTATTACCTCAAATAACTAGTCTTTCTCTATTGGAATGTGTAATTCTCATTCTGTTCTACGTACTCGTATTATGGCATTTGAGCATTCCAATAGATAAACAATAAAAATACTACCATTGCCAAATACAATAGTAATTAACATAGCATCAAAGCAAATACACTTTCATATCCGAATATGTATATTTCACTATTGAAATTCAACCTTTCTATCATTACCAATTGGATTTCACTATTTAATAAACTAAGAAACAATCCTATTACAAAATATACACTTATTGTCAATGAGATTATAAGGTGGCATTTCATTATTAACTTGAACTATTTAAGTATCTCCTCACTAAAAACTAGTAAAAAATATTATATAATTTTACATTTGTATCCCAAGTAATATGTGAATATACAATAGAAGATCCAATTTATAATTGAAAGGTAG
Source organism: Paramecium tetraurelia (assembly GCF_000165425.1). NCBI lineage: Eukaryota > Ciliophora > Oligohymenophorea > Peniculida > Parameciidae > Paramecium > Paramecium tetraurelia. The sequence continues at coordinate 290,303 of NW_001799644.1, read as the reverse complement.
GACACCTTATACCAAGAGACTATAACACGTTATTTTCTTTCTTACTTATCAACAAAAGGCAATAATACAATGAATGGTACCATTTATTCAAATGAAATCTCTTTCTCATAAAACGATATATTTATTATTAATAATAATTAGTATGCACAATTTAATGAATTGTTATTAACATAATTCCCAAACCACTCATGTTTGCAATAAACTAGATTGCAAATATAAATTGGCATGTAATTCATGTGTCAACTAACAGCATATTGGCCATGTCGATACAAATGTAACTCCCCTTTCCAAGTTTGTTGATAGGATGTTATATGAATTTCAAAGGTACTAATATGTATTGACAAAGATCAGAAGTTGAACGATTGAAACGAATTTATTTCAAGGAAGACATAATTTAGCATATTAAAAAAGAATTTTAATACTTAAAAGAAAAGACGAATTAGATTCTTAATTAGAGGGAATAGAAGTTAATATCTCTAATTGATAATCAATGGATACACAGTAAATAATTAAAGAATATCATTGATCATATTGAAATGATGAAGGATGGTAAGGTGTACGAAGAAGGATTATAATTAGTATTGCCAATATTGTAATAGGGATCATAGGATGTGATTAATAAATATGAAAAAGATAAAATTAGAATAGTTACTAAAGTGAGAGAATAAATTAATTAAGTTAAAACAGTTTTAGATGGGTTATTCTATATTGGAAATTAGTATTAATTAGATCAATAGTAGATCAAGCTAGAAAATGCATTGAAATTAGAAAATACACTTAAATCACGTGAAGATAGATTGTTTTAGAGTGCAATTCATTTGTCAAATCCAAAGGAGTATCACACATCTAAGCCATACGGGACCTACTAAGAATTTGTGGATAGTTTATATCCTGATAAATAATAGGAGTATATTTAATCAATTGATTACACTTCATTACTTGCAAGACCAACTAAATTTGATAATACTCAATTATAATTTGAGAAAACAGAAAATTTTTAATTATATGGAGTAATTGACCATTTAACATATGTGATATCATGTATAAGAATGAAGAATGGATAAATTGTTACATGTTCGAAAATAGTTTCATTTTTTGAGTACCCTAGTTTAAAATTAATGTAATAATTGGGCAATAATCAAAACATTAAATAAGTGGTTGAAATTACTTAAAGTCTTTTGGCTTTGTTAACTTAGACACAAGTATTGATGTATGAGAAGAGGAAGGATAAGTGGATACCCAAAGGTGAGTTTATAACACCTAATATTGGAGTGATTAATAAGATTGGTTTGATCAATGATCTATTCTTGATTTTAGTTTAAACTCAATTAATTGTTTATAAATTGAAATAACAAATAATAGCAGATTAACCAATTGAATACTTATTTATCAATTTAACTCCACAGGTTTACATGCATAAATATGATTGTTGTAGCTTTGCGATATTTGAGAATAAACTATTTTCAGCAGACTTAGGGGGAAGACTCTACTAATGGAAATTAGGGAATGTGTTTCATGTTGACAATGTCATACAATCAAGTAACAATGAAGTAGTGGGCATAATACCTATGCATGACAGCAGATTGATTACAATTGGAACTGATGGAGTAATTAGACTATGGGATAGTGCATTACAATTGGTTACTACTGTAAAGCATAGAAGTCCATTTACAGCTTCAGTTGAGGGAAATGAACTAGATACATTTTATACGGGGGATGTGTCTGGAAGTAATTAACTAATGAATTATTAGAAATTTAGAAGTGGAAAGTTACGGTGTTGATTGAATCCCTTATTGAATTAGATGCTCATAATGATCAAATCACTGATTTACAATTCAGTACATACTTAATTAGTTGTTCAGCAGACAAGAAGGTAAAGATTTGGATTACATAGAAATGAATATAAACTTATAAATATTAATAACTAATGGTAAATCATCCCGATTTGTTGTAAATAGCTAGGTTTGCAATTGATAGATTATGTGAGTAATGGGATGACAAATGAATGATATATGATTCATATGTCAAACTTTGTATTTAACAAGAAGAGGATACAGATGGGTGTTCTGAAATAGTGAATTTGGGATCGGCTAAAACTGAATTGTTTTATGAAAAAAGAATTACAGATATAAAAAAGATGATTATTAATAATATATTATAAACATGGTGCATATTCCTCATTTGATTGTTGGTGCTGGACCGTAATACATTATAAACTTTATAGAGTTGGTCTCATTTTGGGACATTACTTTAAGAGATTTAACATCCCTTTTCAAATATTCGAAAAGCAATCCTTTTTATCTGCACATCCTTCAGCTCATTATCTCAATATGAGAACAATGGAAGTACTACTTTCTAGTTGATATGTAGATTCTAGATGAATTAAACATCTAATTACCATTAGAAAATATCCAACATTTTTCTAATTATGTTTATTTGCGTAGAATTGGAGAATAACCATTGAATAGTACACGTTAATTAATAGATTATAAATAATATTCATATACAAGTTATGCACATTTACCATAAAGTCTATTTGTCCAACATGTCTAAGAGGGAATAAGAGATAAAATTTAATTAAATAAGGAAATTAAGAAAATTGAATTCAAGGATAAAATTATCAAAGTTAATGATGATATAACATGTGACTATCTATATGGATGTGATGGATTGAATGGTTTTGTTAGGGATTATCTGAAAATCAAATTGATAGGCAATCGAGATCTTTAAAGATTTTTAAATATTCATTTCACATCCAAGTAATTAGTAAATAGACTTGAATAATACAACTCAATGTTATCATTCATATATAATTCTGATATTACAGCAGTCATAATTAAACATAGAATTGAAGATGGCACCTTTGCTATTCAAATACCCTTAGATCTATTGACTGGTAAAACTGACATATAAGAAGTTTAACACTTAAAGTAAGATCATGTATTAATTAAAAATCTTATAAACAAAACATTACGAAATTAAGTAAATGATATCGAAATAAAGTCTGTTGGTTTTTGGAGAATGGGTGCTGTTTACGCAGAATAATATTATAAGAATAACTGTGTTCTAGTTGGAGATGCATGTCATGGAATGCCACCTGCTGGTGGATTTGGAATGAATACAGGAATTCAAGATGCACAAAATTTAGCCTACAAAGTCAAAGAATAAAAAGATCTTTTGTATTATTAACAAGAGAGATAATAGATTGCACAAGATAATATAGAGACTGCTTTGAAATTCTACAAGAAGTCTCTTGATATAGCAAAATCATTTACATTTGATATTAACAAGCTCAAAATCTATCAAAGCTTCTATGAAAAACACTCCAGATTTTTTATATTAGGCTGGTGTGAAACTAGGGGGATCTCTTATAGAATTGGATCCAATTTATAAGAGAATATAAGTGAATGATTATATACCCTTGGTATTCCCGAAAGAGGAAATAGGTTTTAAATACAATTCAGGAGATATTGGAGAGAATGGAGGATAATTGGCACCTTTAGCAGTAAGAGAAGTCTTAAAAAACAGGGAGCGGAAGTGGTACAGTATAAATTGTGATTCTAATCACTAAAGAATTGATATTGAGAATGTGAATAAGATGATTGTGAGAAGTGATATGCATATATATTAATAATAATCATGAGTATATAATTGATTCAGAAAATAAACTCATAAGATAAATTGTATTAATAAGTAGTTTACTGTTTTTAAATTAGTAAAATGTATCTTCATTTATGAGTCTTAAATGAGGATTACATAATTTCATCTTATGATTGACTTATCTTTAAATATTTTTTTCTTATATAAGAAAGATAAATATATTAATCAAATTAGATTAATATAACGAATACTATTTATTTTGATAAATTTAGATAAACAACCCAGATAATTTGAGATGCTTAAATAGGATATTTATATTGATATTAATAAATGAATATATTATTGGATTATAAATCTCAATTTAAGTTTTCAATAATAATTGATGTAGCACCTCCGCCACCGTTGCATATTCCTGCCAATCCATATTTACCCTAATTTTATTTTAACACAGTGAGCAAGGACAAAATGATTCTTGCACCACTCATACCAATAGGATGACCCAATGCAACTGCACCACCATTGACATTTATTCTATCTAATGGTAAATCTAATAATTTCATATTGGCTAAGACTGTAGCAGCAAAGGCTTCATTAATTTCATGGTAATCAATATTGGCTAATTTGAGTCTAATAAATAGGGAGAATAGTGATACCCTGCTCTTTGTAGTGCCTTGGCAGATGATTTAGCTGGGGCTATGCAGAAATCCATTGGGTCAAGTTCAGCATCAGCATATGAAACAATTCTAGCCAAAGGTGTCAAATTGTATTTTTTCAAGGCTTCTTCTGATGCCAAAATGATTGCACATGCTCCATCGTTGATTTTGCTTGAATTGGCAGCTGTTACAGTTCCATCTTTGGCAAAGACTGCTTTCAGAATTGGGATTTTCTCTTTTTAATATCTTTTGACCTCCTCATCTTCAGTGACTATTTCCTTCTCAGAAACCTTGACTGGAGTGATTTCATGTGCCCATCTTCCAGTTTTGATTGATTCAAGTGCTCTTTCATAACTAGTGATTGTATAGTCATCTTATAATTATCTAGTTAATTTAAGATCGCTGACTGTCTTCTCAGCACAGACTCCCATAGCTACATTGCTGTAAGCATCAGACAAACCATCAGTGGCTAAACCATCTAACAATTTGCCATCTCCATATTTAAGTGGTTGTCTTGCATTGATGTAATGAGGAATGTTGGACATTGATTCAAAACCTCCAGTTATGACTATATTGGACTACCCCAATTGAATGCTTTAAGAGCCCAAAAGTAACTGATTTCATACCTGAAGAGCAAACCTTATTTATTGTAGTGCAGGGAGTAGTTGATGGTAATCCAGCTTTGATCACTGCTTATCTGGCAGGAGCCTATTCATGAATAATTAATAGTTACCTAGCCAATTCCAGCTGAACAAACATTTCCTAAAATAGCTTCATCTATGGCATCTTATGGTATTGAGACTTGTGAGAGAGCACCTTTGATGGCGGTGGCTCCAAGGTCAGTTGCCTTAACCTTACTCAATTTGCCTAAGAAACAACCAATGGGTGTTCTAGCTGCGGAAACAATGTAGGCTGCTTTCATTAGAAATATTAATTTTAATAATTTTTTAATTCTGTTTTCGCTTTACTCACACACTATTAACAAGGTATCATCACTCATAGTGCGCACAATCAAACATGTAATCATTTGAATGAATAATTATTATAAATGTGGTTATATATATAATAAATTAATTATAAATGCAAATCAACACGTCACTCATTCAAGCCTAAAGAGATGCCTTAACTCCAATCCTAAAGCCAGACATAAGAATCCCTTTTAAAATACTCTGTTATGATTCCTACTGTGAAAAAAGATTGTCCACTATATACAGGGTAGGAGATTTGAGAGAAATGTGCATTACTCTTCATTTCAATCTTGATCAAATTCGAGAGAGATTGCATGGAGTCACAGCAATTTATTTCATACAACCAATACAAACTAGTATAGAAAAGATGGTTGATGATTTTAATAGAGATCTTTATTCAGAAGTGTACATTAATTTCTCATCTCCTGTTGAAAACACTTTATTAGAATACATGGCCAAAGAGCTTAGCAAAATTAGTGGAGCTGTCTAAAAAATATAAAAAGTATATGAACACAATCTTGACTTTGTTGCTCTTAATCATAATTTCTTTAATCTGGAAAATCAAGTTGTAAATGGATTGTTTTCTATCATAATTGCTCTTAAAATCTAACCATTGATCATATTCCAAAAGAATTCAAAAATTGAACAAATTGCAAAAGAATTAATTGAAAAACTCAAATAATTTGAAATCAATTCAGATTACCCTCTGCTAGCAATCATCTTACCAGACAGAGACATCGATCTGAATACTTTAATAATGCATTCAAACACATATGGAGCATTGCTTCATGATACTCTCAATATTCAATACAATAAAGTTAAATTAGAGGATCAAGTATATGATCTCTCACCTTAATATGATGATTTATGGCTCTAAGCATGCAATTTGGCTTTGCCTTATGCAATCGATAAAATTGATAATGAATTAAATGATTGGAACACTCAATATTAATAAGTGTCATAATAAAATTAAGAAATTTCGAGTGCACTTAATGCTATTGATTTAGTGCCATAAATGAATCAATAAAAAAAGATGGTTGATTCACACATTAATCTAGCTAAATAACTGACTCAAATTGCAAAATAAAAGTCACTTGATAAATTTTATCAATTGGGATAAAGCATATTATAAAATGATACTGTGGCAATCAATGATTATCCTCAATCAGAAGATACTTAAATTGAGTAATCCAAGGAAATTGATAAACTCAGATTATTGATTCTAATGTTATTAAACAATTACAACCAATAAGAGTTTAAGAAATTTGAATAGCTGTTTTCAATTAAAAATGAAAAATATTTGAACATTCTTTCTAATTTTAAATAAAGAGTGGCTTCTAATTAAAACAATAAATAGCAAAGCGCATATAAATCCTTATTTGCTGCCATCACATCCAAGATGCCTAATTCTGGAAAGGGTCTATTGAAAAATGTTCAAAACTTTTTATCGCAAGGTATAGATTAACCCTATTTTCATAATAGGAAAGAAATCTGCTATTGTTCAAATGTTAGAAAATCTGTTTTTAAATGAATTGAAGATCGATGAGTTGCAATCAATATTAACCATGTATGATTCCAGAGTTAAAAATATTTCGGTACTTTACCATTCTATGTTAGAGGTTAGAATTCGGTTTATTGTAAACTATCAAAGGCATCTTAGTGTGCTTTACAGATGGGGCTTGTTATAATGAATATGCTGAATTAAGTGAATTTGCTAAAAGCATTAAAAAAGTGATCATTTATGGTGGAAATAAAATATATAATGCTGAAGAGTACTTGCTTTAATTTTAATGAAGTCTGATTACATATATATAAATTATTATTACCTTACTTATTGAGTGATAATTTATGTTAATTTTATATCATACTATTTGATATTATATTGTAAAGCATATATTTTATATAGTTATTTAATGATTAATGATTATATGAAATTATAATTTATTACTAAATAAATTATCACAATTCTTCTATGTATTCTTCCAAAATTTCTTCATAATAATCATCCTCCTTTTTATTGATGTCAGTAATTTATGTATCGTTATCAACATTATATTGGATGTTCCTTTAATCAGCAATCTCTTTCCCAGGATAGAATTCAGTTATTTAATTCGTCCTTTTCTTATTTGTTTATGGAGACTAAAATTAGTTTGTAATATTAAATTAGATTGAGTTATCTTATGACATTTATTATAAATCCGAAGGTCTTTTCAAAGTGGTCATGGGTAGTAATGATTGACTATATTGGAAAATATCGCTATTGTTATTATTATGGTTGCTTGGCTTTCTAGATTCTGAACTTTTGAGTTATTATTAATCACTGACTTTAAATTCTAAGTATATCATAAATTATACATGAAAACGTTAAGTATTGTTCACTTGTAATGATATTTTGTACTTGATTTGATAATTCAGGTGGTTTAATTTCAATTTTTGAATCATCTTTCTATTTTTAGTTAGATTTCAAATTCTTGCTTTCAACCATAGGATAATTAAATTCATCATCATCTGAATATGAAACTTTTTTGATTTATTTTGGTACATATCTAACGGAATCTTAACAAACATATGTTAAATTATGAAGTGTTGTTTAGAGATCACACTCTTGTATTATGAATTATCTCAGAGCATTTATATCTATATTTTCTACTTCGTTTGAATATATATAGTTCATCATCAACATATAATCTATTTGCTCGTATGTGAATTTAAAGTTATTTTTCAATAGCAAGATGAAGTCATCTCTATTGTATATTTTACTTGGTATATTACATTACATTAATTTCTCATTAACTGCTCTTGAATAGTAATTCTGTTTCAAAATTGTCTAAAATGTTAACTATTATTATATTAATAAATCTATTTACATATTAAGATTTTATCTTAGGGTGGTTGAAAAATTATTCAACAATTTCTTTAACTTCCTATGTATCCTACCATTATATTGAATTTGAGAGTCCTTGATCCTCTCCAATTAGATATCTACCCAATATTATTGAATCAGATTTTTAAAAGTTATAGGGTGCATTCATAAAGACTTAAATTGCATCACTTAATTATATGAATTCTTTGTTATGAAATGTAAAATGAATCCTTTCCTTTGTTAATTTTTAAGAGATGATTTTGAATTTTAATTACTAAAACAGATTTTCCAATTTATTCTTATTAATGGGCTTACAATTAACATCCTAATTGATATCCTAATTTTGTTTTTCTGGAAATTATGTCATTTAATCTCTGTAAGTTGTGGGAGGAAAGAATGACTTTTTGAGTTGCAAAGTGAGAGGAGACTCAGATGGCTTAGGAGAGTTCTTCTGCTTCAATAAATCCAAAATATTAATCCTATCATTTAAATCTTATCTAAAATAGTATTTAAAATACATTATGATATCTTTTTTATTGCATTATTCTTCTAAGTTTTATTTCTACTTTTGTAATTCCATTATTGTCTATTTAAATTCTTTTTCTTAATCCTTGATGTGCTTCTATAACAATTTTGACTTATTCTCATACAAAGACAACTCCCCTTTTAAAGTATCCAATTACTTCAAAGTAGCACTGTAATATTAATTAAAATGTATACGCTAATTTCATTTCCAAGAATTCTCTCTTCTTTTATTGATACATTTCACTCTCTGTGATTGTTTATTCATCCAATTGCTTTTTATAATTAATTTTCTCAAAATTCAATTACTTCATTTCTTCTAATAATTTAGCGTTATCATTAGACATTTCCTAATATTCCAGCTTTAATTTATCATTCTACTTCATCAACTATTAAATCGAATTCTCTTATTAGTGTACTGTGATTGTGAATTTTGAGAGCTTTTCGATTATATTTGGATCATTCACCAAACTTTATAAATTATATTATAGTTTACTCTTAATCATTAATATTGAGAGCAGATTGAATAACTTATCTGAGCTTCATAATTTCATTTTACTAATTCTCAATTTCTCTTTATAACTCTGATAATTTTGTCAATTTAACAGACTTATACTGTTAATGCAAATCAGTTTATAATTCTTCAATTTAATTACGCTATTCCTTTACTTTAGCTTTCAAAATTGGTACGATGCTCCCCTCACCCCCTTAAATCACTCCAAGAGGATCGCAATTTGCCTAATATTTATCGATCTTCTCTATCTTTATAATTTATTTCTATTCTATAAATATAATTGGTACTTTCAATTGAGATACCGAGGCTTTGAGTTTTGAATTCTCAAATTTTAACTCATTACACTATTATTTCAATGACAAATTCGCAAAGTACATTTGTTCCTGATCCTCAAAATATTCCTTGGGTGGTACCTATTATGGAGTTTGTTTTTTTATATAGATCAATTATGAACTCTGCTAGAATTGTATTTTTACTTATTCATCCCTGATTCTTATCTATCCTTAATGATCTTAGCTATGATTGCACTTTGAGGGCGACGTTTCATATTTGATAATTTATATATTGAAACTTTTTTATAATAGTAATATTATTCAATTCATGGCGTTTATAAAATGCACAATTGATTGTTGGAGATAGTAAAAAATGGACTGAAATTTTGATAATTCATCCTCCAAATAACAATTAATATAATTCTTTTGAATTATGAGTTAAGAATTTTAGAATATTACTCGTAAAATATATAGATTAGAAATTAATCTTGTTTTGAATAGAGAACAGATAAGAGTTTCTTAATTCTGACTAGTAAATTAATTTTAAAAGAACTATATTTCTTTACTTATGTATAAAATACAATGCTTTGTATGAAAGTAAAGAATTCAGAATTTTATTGGCGTAATTAAATTTATTCTTGTATTAAGTTTCAGATTAAATGCAAAAATTTAAACACACCTTGGTTACCTTTAAATTATGCCCTTATAGTATGAGAGTGCTGGCTCTAATGTGTTACAAGAACATTAAATTTGAGATAAAATTCATAGAAATGTATAGCAAACCTGAATGGTTTTTGAAGATCAGTCCTTTGGCTAGAGTACCAATATTAATTATTGGAGATGACAGTATATTATGAATGATTATGTTACATAGTTGTTTTATTTGAATCCGATGCTATTATGGAATATATTGATGAAATGACACCCCCCTAGATCATGCCATCTGATCCGATATAAAAGGCTTTGGACAGAGGAAAATTTGAATATGCAAGTGAGATAATGAAAAATATGTCAATTTTCGTTTTTAGTCAAGAGGAGGAGGTATTTATTATATATGAATAAGAAATTCTTTAAACACAAGGAATTATTAAAAACAAATTTTGAATAAGTAGAAAAGTGGTTGTAAGATAAGAAATTTATGAATGGGGAGTAAATCTCACTTGTTGATTTTTGCTTCATTCCTATATTTGTGAACTTAAGTCTTTTCAAGCCTGTAATTTAGTAATGTGAGTTAACAAAGAATTTTACAAAGGTTCGATTCATAATAGATATATATATTAGTTTAATAAATATGGAGAGAACTTGCTGTAACTTCCATGTTCTAAAGCAGGAAGAGTGCCAGATTATGAGTTACTTGTAGTAGAAGGGGTCAGAAAGGTTAATAGTTACTTATACCGATCAAATCCTTGCTTTTTTAAAAGTCTGCAATAGAATAGCAATTGTTAGCAAGGAAAATGAATTCTTTCTCAATCATTATTAATACATATAGATGAGTAACTTTATATAAATATTGTATTTTTATCGTAATCAATATTAAGGGTTAATGTTGCTTTAATACTATTGCAATAATTCCATTTATTGCATCTATTTCTTTTTGGCTGAAAACTTGCAGGCTCCAAAAATCAAGCCTATTAAAGCAATGCAGGAAATGATGATGGGAGCTAAGATGTGAACCAATAATGTGTCTGGGAAAATCTCATAGTCCTAATAGACTGTATATTTGCCGTATGTAATTGTCTGTTTGATATATCCATGATCCACTACTGCAGTCACTCTAACATTATACCATCCAGTCTCTGAATTGGGGAAATCCACTTCAACATCTTGGGTGCCATAATTTCTTTACTAATAAAAAGTTCTTAATTGAGAGGAATAGGTTTATGCGTATTTATAAAAAAGATTAAAATCTCCATTGACACAGTTTACGTAGTTGCCCTCATAAGCATCCCTACTCACTAAAACAGTAAATTCAACATTTTCATTATTTGTAACCTAAACTGAAGGGAAGGAGACTCGTATTTTCCTTGAGCTTACATATGCATAGACACTGTAATATTTGTCACCGTATTCCTTGATCTTGTTTTAATCAATTGAAAAAAAAGGAGCAGTTTAATACTAAATAAATATTTTATTAAATTACTTTAATAAACACATCAGGGGAACTGTAGTAACTCTATGACAATCTATAATAATAAACTCCTTAATTGGCTTATAATATGTCATAAAAGGCTTCCTTAGAACTCATCTTGGTCACATTATGGACGAGATAGTTAGAATCATAACCTTTCATAGTTAGTTAACTTTATGAATTTTAACACTTAAAAACCTCCAAATAGATTGTCTTAGCAGTATATAGAGTTATATTAAAGTCGTTATTAGTGTAGCTAAGAGCTGATAATTAAGCTTAGTCTTCAGTCAAAGGAGTTATAGGAACATAGGTGTTGTCTGATAAAAATTTGAATATTGCGATCTTTTTGAAATACTTAGCATCGTAAACTGAGATCAAAATTTCCTCCTTATTGAAATCATTGGATAATTAAATAGTGAAGTTGGTGTCAGAACACTATAAAGATCTTCTTTGCTCTGAAGTTACATCAAATTAACCATAACTGGTTGAACTCCAAGGATAGTATTATAAATTCTAAGACTTATGAAAAATTTTACATCACATTTAAGACTAATCGAACTACTATATGCATCTGTTTCAAATTGCAATGTTGTATCATAAATATCGGTTGAATTCATTGAAAAAGTGAACGTATTTCGACTTTCCACAATGACTATTTCCAAAATGACTAAATATATAAATTTCATTATGATTTATTATTAATATTTTTTTCAACAATATGTATTTAAAATGAAAAATAATTTATACAATATGGATGCAATTGTTCTATTTTATTTATTAATGAAAACCTTATGGCAAACAAACCCTTTTATTTCTATTTGTTTCAGGATAAATTTTACATCATTATTTTTTTATACGAATACTAAAGTGACCCTTAGTATTAATCAAATTACAATGTTAAAATGATTTACATTAATATATTGAGCAATTGTAGACTTAATTACCAGAATAATCATAATTGTCAATGTTATACCAAATAGAAAATCGATTGAATTCATCCTAGAATAATCAAGACAATTTTCTAATTGTGTAATCACTTTTTGTGAATTTAGAGTTCAATTTGAGTAATATCAAAATAAAAAGGGAATTTAATTAATAGCCAATATATTTCTCTAATATCAATAAACTTTAGATGATCAACTAATAATAAATAGTAACACCCAATTTCAAGAAATAAAAATACGAATTATCTCAAATCCATAAAAAAAAAATAATTAAAAAACAAAAAATGAAAAAATTATAATTTTTTAAATTACAACAGAACTGCTTCTAAATCATAAAAAATGCTCTTGAATAATATTTGAACAGATCATTAGAAATATAGCTTCATAATTATTTAATTTTTGTGAAAAATTGACAATAATTATAATATTTAGTAATTTTTATGATTTAGTTTATTTTCAAGAATCATTAATTATTTAAAACTTTGTATATGTTTATAATTTAAATAATTATTCAAAATATTTATATATTATTATAGTTTAATAAATTGAACAAAAGTAATAGAATTCGAATACTTCAAGAGTGGATATTAATAACCAAATAATTATCATTTTGGTTTATAAATGGCTGCTCTTTCATTGGACCTTTTTAATACAGATTCATATATTCACAACAGCCACATGGAAGAAGAGAACTAAGATGAGTTTTGTTTTTAATCCCACTAAGAATATACTAAATAGCCCACCACTACAACAAAACAAGAAACAGTCACAATTAAAGAGGCTGATATCAAGTATAAGAATCTCCCGAAGATGATTGGTAATAACTTGGTGAAATGGCTTAAAAAAAAATACCCTGATTAATCTAAAATTCCAAAAGGACTTAGTAAAATTGTAGAAATGAGAGAAAATGAGAAATAATCCAATATCAAAATTAAAGACTTAAGAGAATCTGTCATTTCCGATGAGGATTCAAAAGTAGTATTTCAAGAATACATATCTGATCAACTATTCTTGGATTTATTGTCTAGTAATAAAGTTGCTGATCCATTTTCCTATATACCAGGTATCAGCAATTACTTTTCTGCTGCTAATGAGCCAGAGAAAATGAAAGGCAACTACATGATGAGAAGCCTATTCATCAGCCAATGATCATTTATATAAATTATTTTAATTAACTATATTATTGAGTACGTTTTAATTGCTAGTTGAATTAAATTTATATATATATATTAATATTAGCTGTTTTTTAATGAATCCTTATTGCACAATGCATAAAGAAGATATAGTTAACTTTTGTGTTGATTAGAATTGTTAAACTAGATGCCTATGCAAATAGTGCAAACATGAACATGAGACGGTTCCTATATCCTATCTGATCGATAATATTTTTGTAAAAGAGACTATTAGTATTGTAAATCTATTCAAAGTGATGATACAAAAATTGGTTCAATCGATAGAAACTGATTTAACTGCACAATTGCAAGAAATTTAGTATGAAAAACCCCCAAATGAAATAACATAACTAAGTGCCTTTCTGAAGAAAAAACATTAAATTTTTGTGATCCTCAAAGATTCCATTTAGTCTAAACTCCAAAGAGTTATTGAGGCTATCAAATAACCTACTAGTTCTACTAAGACTTAATTCCCTAGCTCGTTGAATAGTCTACCTTTTATGGATAGACAAGATGGAAATAAATAGTCATCAAATCTTAAACATTTTAAGTCAGAAGAGCATATTGGAAATTCGCATCCAGAAAAGATTGATGAAAACTTAATGTTAGACAAATTGGAAATACCAAGACTCAAAACATTTAATGAAGAAAATTGGCCATGGCGACTGGAATAAGGAGCATAGTTCGTGATGATATTCACAGCTCTCCGAAACTTCAAACTGTTGGGTTTCAAATAACCTATGTTGTTTTGTTCATAAGTGCTTAATCATCAACGCAAACCAGTTAATTTTAACGTTGGGTTGTATCACAAGAAAAACCTGTAAAAAAAGCCCATTTACACAGAAAGCAGAACTATAAAGCACAAACATGAAAAAGTTATTGATAGGTGTTATGACATAGTTTTTAAGACTCCTCAGAAAATTTAAATGGGAAAAGAGTACTCTCTGGTGATTTGGAGTAATTCTGGATTCTATAGTCACTATTATAGTCTTCCTGCTCCTGCTAATGATTTCATGGAATTTTAGCAGCAAGACTACAATGATCATCCAAAAATCAAGAGATCGGAACTTGTCCATAAAGTGATATCTACTTTTAGAGCAGGCTTGATTCCTGCTGTATACATTGACCCTAGGTAGGAGAATGATTAATGAGATTAACATTATTTTCATATAATGTTTTATCAGGTTATCATAAATAAATTGAATTTATGTATATTATTATGTATTTTTGATTTGAATCATGCAAATGTCTTTTTGGTCATTATATTATAGAAATCTTCGAATGTCACTTAAGTATCCCCATCAGAATCAGCTCTGTCAATCATTTCTTATAATTCGGAGTCATCCATAGTTTCTCCCAATTCTTTTGCTACTTTTCTGAGATCCTTCAAAGTGATAAAACCAGCTCTTTCTGAATCAAAAAGATTGAAGACTTTCTAATGAAAATTATTATTAATTTAGATACCTGAATGTCAGCTTTAGAATCTCTTTCACTAATTCTTGCTGTCATTAATTTCAAAAATTCAGCAAAATCTATTTGACCACTTCCATCTGTATCCAAATCGCTAATCATTTAATAAATTGTTTGATTCTTGGCTTCAAATCCCAATGATGTCATAGCAGCCTTTAATTCCTTTGGGTCAATTGATTAAGTACTAAGATTTTCAAAATAATACATACCCATCTGTATCAAATAAGTCAAAAGCCTCTTTGATTTCCAAAACTTCTTCTTCAGTGAGTCCTGGTTTCACAAATTCAGCAGGATTGAATTTTCCTGCCTAATTTTTTTGAGCGGGTTGAGCTTATTGTTATTATTGTGGTGGTTATTGACCTCTTCTTGCCATTATTAAAATAAAAAATAATTAATAAAAAAAAGATATTAATCTCCCTTATATATAATCAAAAAAGAACAATATAATAGAGTATAAATTATTTGCACTATTTTTTTCATTGAAAATAATAAATACTCATTTTTCTTCTATCAAACAACCTAATTGTATAGTGTATTTAAGAACTATAAAGAACATAAGTTATCAGTTAATTCCTAATAGTAATTAGTTAATGAAAATAGAAGAATTATAAATAATTCTAGATTTAATTAATAATGACAAGAGTCTGAAATAAAAACAATTAAGAAAATGCAATTAATAGTGTAGTAAGGAAGTTATTTAAAAATTGATTAGAGTTGACAAACCTTGAGATTGGATAAGTAAAATATTGATGAATTTTGTTATTAATTAACTTTATTATATTCATTATTAAAATTATTTGTTATAAGAGATTGCATTATTGATTAAGGCCACCCACTAAGTTGCTGGATGTTCTCTTTATTTAAAGAAATATTTTTTATTGTTACTGGTAATTACAAATTCACCATCATTCCCTAATTTACATTTAGCTTTGATCAATTCTATTTGATGCTAGAATATAAATATCAAGCTTTACATTTTTCTTTTTATATGGATTATAATAAAAAAGTTCTTAAGAAAAATGTTTTTAAATTAGTTGCATAGTTCTAGGCGTGTATTATCCAAACATTAGAACTCCTGAATGTTTATCAACAATACCACTTAGAATCAAAGATACTCCATCATTAACTAAGGTTGTTTTACCTCTCAGAATCTACTGTAAATAAAGAATAATACATTTTTCCTTTCGAATTTAGGTTGTTCCTGTGTTTCTTTTTGTTCTACCCACAAAGTTTCAAAGTTCACATTGGATAAGAAGGGATGTTACTTTAGGATTGAATAATCACAATCATTTTCAATAGCTTCTGTTAATCTTGTGCTTGCATCTTTGGTTAAGAGCATCTATATAAAATCCACAGCAGTCTGATCCTTGATTAAATCATAGTTTGGTTCTTTGTCTGAGATGTTTTGGAACATAATGTATTCAACGTCACTTTGAAAGGGTGTTTTTCCAGTGAACAATTCATAAATAATCACACCTAGTGCCCAGAGATCTGATTGAGGACCACAACAATTTTGATCAAGTAATTCTGGAGACAAGTATTCTCCTGTTCCACAAAAACTGGATTTTCTGCAAAATTTTATATCGGATTCTTCCTTTATAACCTCGTTTCCTTTAAATAAAAGGATGGTCCCGAAATCAATTAGCTTTATGAATTTGTCCTGTGTCATCATCAGGTTCTCGGGCTAAAGTTCATTAATAGTCATACTTTGACATCTCTATGAACTACTCCTCGTTTGTGAACTTGCTCTAAAATGACAACCAATTAGGCAGCATAAAATTGAATTTCCCTCGTTGTAAGTTGTCTTTCTTATAATAATGAGTTATACAATACCTTTGATGAAATCCCTGAATGTGCCCCAATTCATCAATTCAAGGGAGAGATATAACTTTGTATTAGACTCGTACGTAGCGTAACATTTTATAACACCAGGATGATTTATTGACGTAAGAGCATTAGATTCCAAATAGATGAGATGACTTTTATTTTGCTACAAATATCATATATTTATATCACCTTTGCTAAAAATACCTTATCAATCACTTTGATGGCAGTTTCTTCTCCGTTTGTTTTGTTTTTGCCCTAAAAGACTTCACTATATGATCCTGTGCCCAACATCTTTATAAAACTATAATCATTGATATCCTTGCAAGAGAGACGACTGAGAACTTAGTTTTAATTCATATAAAAATTAAATTATTATATAGAATCAATTCAAATATCAATATAAACCCAAAAATAGGAGGATTCCATTACAAGATTATAATTTAGAATTTATTAAAAATATAATCATTTAGAAATATTTATATTTGCTTTACAAAACTATCCATTTTCTAACTTGCATTATAATTTGTGGATTAACTCAAATTCTGTTTTTTTCTTGAGAAATGTACAATTTAATTTAGATTTAATTAATAAATTATTATTGATTCAATTGATAAATAATCAGAGCATTCACTAAACAACATAAAACCTAATCTCAATTTTGATAACAATCAATGGTCTATCTAAATTAACCACATGTATTTTATGGTAATATAAGTGAACAACACTTTTTATATGTTCTTGAGTATAAATATCAGAAGTATATATATATTATCCTTATTTGATAAATTAAATTATTCTTGGGAAGCATCCCCAATATTTAAATCTCAATTACATCCAATCTAACCAACTCTGGATTATGAGAATGCACTTTTATAAATATCTGTGCTTTGTTGCATTGAAATAATATGGATTTTAATGCAGACTATTAATATATATATTGAAAAAACAACTCTTTATATTTATTTGATTAAATTGTATTATTTAAAATTGATTGAATGAAATAATCACAAATATTCATTATATTGGTTTCATGCAATGTAGTCTGTAATCTTGCTATGTCAATAATTGCTCCGTTTTACCCTTAATTTGCTAAATCTAGAGACATTTCTGAGGATATCATAGGTATCATATTTGCAGCACATCCTTTGGGACAATTTATTTCTTCGTTGATTTTAGGGAAAGTTATCACACATGTAAGAAATATGTTTATGATAGGAAAATAGATAAAAAATAATGGTCATTGGAATTTCTTAATAAGGATTGGGTTTACTGATGTTTGGTTTTTTATACTATTTTGAATCTTATTGGGTAGTGCTGTTAGGCAGTTTTTTGGCCAGATTAATTGGTGGAATAGTATCTATATGATTAAAATATCAATAGGGTGCATCCATGTTTATGACACCGTTTTATGCATTTATTCCTTAGTTATTTCCTAAATAAATTGAAGAGAAAATAGCAATAGCAGAAGTCTCAACATCCATTGGATTTTTAGCAGGTCCCATATTGGGATCAGCTCTATATTAGTTGGGAGGGTTCATCTTGCCATTCTTTTTCTTTGCTGCCTGCTCATTTGGGTTAGCAGTGCTTCTGATAGTCTTTTCAAAGAGCTTGGATGTCCCTGAAGTCGATCTTAGTTAATCTATCATTCTACATTAATCAATTTAAAATCAAGAATCAATAATTGATGCTGATTTTAGCATATCATATTTAACGCTACTTTGCAATTATCCAGTTGTAATATCCTTTATTACTAACACATTAACACTGTCCTTATGGACATTCTATAACCCAACAATAGCAATATATTTATTGGAGTAATATGATATTTAAGAGGAATATTCAGGTTATTGGATATCTATAAATGCAGCTACATTTGGAGTTTCCACTATTTTCATTTCTAAGATAAAATCTCATAAAAAATATTTCATGTACTTTGGCTTAGTAATCAGTGGATTATTACAATTTTATATGGGTCCTGATTATAGTTTCACCAACTTGAATCCAAGATTATTGTATACAATGTTAGCATGGTCAATCGTAGGATTCACTGCTGGTTTCCCATATGTTCTTACTTTGCCTTAACTCAACCAAATTCTTATCAAGGATTATTCCAAGTATCCTACACAATGTGCAAATATTGCATCTGCTATGTATGTTCCTAAAATCTATAGTAGTTTTAATTCTAGTCTAGCAGGGGGAGAACTCTTTGGTCCAATTCTGGGTGGTTATCTAACAAAATGGTATGGATTTCAAAGGTCAGCATCTTTATTGGGTTTTGCAGTCTTGATATGCTGTGTTTGTTATATACCTTATTTATTTTACTTAGATGAGAAGTTAGCAAGAATAAAAGCTAAAAAATCGAAAAAAGTTGGATTAAAAGAATGAAACTGTAATTTGTTTTATATATTTGATACAATATTATACTTACAATTTAATCATTAATGATATGAAACAACTTGTTTTGGCAAATCATTCAATAACTGCTTTTTGAGTAAACTGGATGGAAGTTCTTTTTAATACTAATAAAAAGTGAAGTTATTTCTAATTGGTGGATTTTATTAGTTTATAAGATCATTAATTTATTTAATGTCTTTAAAATCATCTTCTCCAACTCCAACATACATCAAAGAATATGGTAATTTTTAACCTAGTATATATAAATATTCTGTACCACTTAAGATTAGATTCTACACCACTTATAAATCTGTAATTTATTCCTATCCTATAATCACAGCTATTGTGTAAATTAGCTTCCCTGCATTATGTTCAGCTACAGTTTACACATACTTAATGAAATCTTCAAGTTGGAGATCTCCTTTAACAACAATGTCTCGAAGTTTACTCTGATAATTGTTGACAGCTTCTTAATATCCAGTTACTTAAGGATTTTAGAAATCTCCAGTCAAAGGGAAGAGTGTTTGATAACTATTACAATTATAATTAGAAAAGTGAGGCTCAGCTCCCATTCCATACAATGCAATCAATTTCTTAATGTCGTAGATTTCCAACACTTTAGCAACGTCATTTACTGCCTTTAAATAAATATTATTCTTCTCAATGTAGGTATGCAAGGAATCTGGAAAAGAAGGAACACCATTGTTGGAAGAGTAATCAATTCCAATAATAACATTAAATTTAGTGCCTTATTTGATGTAATCATCAAAGTTGGCTCTGTATATTCGCTTTTTATTTAGTATTTTAATTGTTCCAGCAGATCCTCCTTTCGGTTAGATTAACTAGAATGAATCCACATTTTTATTAAAAATCTCATCAATACTAGTTTCAAATGAACCTACTATCTAGTTATTCTTGCCTTTCTCATGTCTATCTAAGCATTCGATTTTGAATTTTTTATTTTCATCATTGAAACATAATCTTTAAAGGGAGACTTCAAATTCCTTCCATTTAGGATTGAGATCATCTTTAATATATTCTGTTTAATGAATTTGACACCAAACTCCTTCTGAAAACAAATAAAACTTCAAGAATGGATCTGTCTTACCAAATATGCCATCCATGTTTTTAAGATTAATTCCAGAAAATTACCATTATACAGAATGGTTGGATTCCTTAAAGAGTACTGCCTTGCAAATTAAAGACCCTGCTGGTTTGTCATATCTCTTGATTTAGAGTTAAATTAATGAATTTTTGTATTACAAAATCTCCTTTATGGTTACCTATGCTTCTCCCATAAATTCTCTGCCCATTCTGTCTTGATCAAAGATTTAGAATTTCAACATCTATATCAAGTCTGGCCAATATTCGATTTCAAATGTCTTTTCCCAATTTGGATCTAAATTACATTCAGCAGTTTCTGTTCTGCCCAGAAATTGTTCTTGTTGCCCAGCCAATGAATAATAGAGTTCTAGATATGGATCACTCTTCGAAAAGAATTCAAGATTGGGCAATTGTCTTGCGGCCAAAAATAACTCAATATGCATTCTTTCATCTGGATTATAAGTTTATTACATAATAATTATAAATCAAGTATTCAATGATATAAATCGTTGATGATATGCAGTTGATTAAGCTCTGATTTAGTTGTTTTACATTATTTTTGGCTTTTATGGTATGGAGTATAACCTTGTGAGTTGTTTGCTCTCTGTCATTTTTCTTGGACGATTTTATAATTCTAACTAATGGAATCGTTCCTTAATCTTTTTAATGTCATTATCTAAAATAGGGTTTTGCTATTCTTATATTACATTGAGAAGATCATAAATAATTGCTCGATATTATTATACAATATTCATTTTTATTAATTAAATTATTATTAATTTAAATTACTTCTCAAGGAAGTTAAGGCTGCTTGCAATGTCACCACATAGTAACCACTCGTTGAATTGAGCATTCCGTTGGTAATCAATTTCTCTATGTAAGTAAGATGAACATCAATATCATATATTTAAGACTTTATCAAAATGTATTTGATAATAGGTAAAAGATCATCAGCCTACATAAGCAAACTAGTTCCTCTATTCTCATTACCCTCTCTAGCATGTTGTTGAATTTGTTGTGAAAAGTTGATTATCAACTTCACTTTCGAGGATGGTCCATATTTTTTACCCAATTTCTACAAGGTTTATATAGCCTTCCCATATGGATTTACATAAGATTTCAATTGAAAGTCTTTTGGAATTTCCATGTCCTCAACAGTGATGTTTTTATTTTGTTTAAAACATTGTTCAGTCTATTTTTAAATTTCACTCATTTCCTTTAGCAATGAATTATATAAGACTTGATATATACCTTCATTTGACATTACATAATTGACAATGAAGTTTAGCATAGTCTCTTCATTCAATAAAACTGCATGAGCTTGATACTTCTTCTTTATACTTATCATGTCGTAATAGATGACGATAGTATCATAAAGAGTTCGACAAAATAATGTCAATTGCTCGTGCAAGTATTGAAATGAACGATTTTGATGTTATTAATTTAAAGAATTTCTGAAATGGATTATCATTACGCCTAACTCATTCGGTTGATCAAAGTGTTCTTTTATTTTATCTGTAATTTGCACAAAAAAGCACATCTAATCCTCAAAATTCACCTAAGATCCTCCCATCCCCACATTAGATGTTTTCTCATGGTAAATGTAAGAGGGTGTTATTGATTGAATACTTAAATTAAATGAAGCCCTGCTTGGTTTGATAAAATTCTCAACTAGATCTTCTTCTGTAAATCCTGTTCTTTTGATAATTGTTTATATGTTTCTGCTTTCCTTTGAAGATTATCTAGATCTAAAAGATTTTTAAATCTCTGCTAGTGATGACTCATCGTAACTCTAAGCAAAGGTATGTAGTTATTTCTAATACTTGTTAGATACCCTTAGATCTTTAAGCTAAATTAGTATAGGCTCAGCCCAACACATTTGCTTCTTCATTACTTAGCAAGTACTTTCGAGTTGCTATTTCCACTCAATATTGTCATCGTCCTTTTCATTTATATATAAATACTCGTTCATAGCAAAATACATTTCCCATCTTTAATTTATTTATTATATATATTATTATCTCAAATAAGCAAGTCGTGTATAAATCTTTCGGTTAACTAATCAACAGAAGACTTTATTTATTTAACTAAATTTTCCATAATTCTAGTTGTTTCCTGACTTAATTCTTAATAATCAACTTATTTTGGTATCTAAGGTCTTTTCTTTTTATTCTAAATTAACAGCTGCTCTATCGGAAAATCTTTATGATTTGTTACTTTCTCAATAATATTAAACTGAATTTGAAGCAACTCTTTAATTTCAAGAATTAATAAATTTTATTAAGAAGTTTGCATACTTAAATATGACATCTACTAACAGAGATTCTCTAATTCTTGCATCTCCTTATACACATTATTGAACTCTAGTATTTGCTATTTTTGTTTATTGATTTCATTGTCCTTTTACTGTAAATTCGAATCCAATTGTTAAATCTACTATTTTAATTATGCAATTTAAGTATCCCTATTCGCTTAATCTTCATTCGATTATTGGCTTTACTGATTTAATTGTCTAAAATATCGTTAAAAATTGTGCATACTTATTAAGAATGGCGATTTAATCATTTAGATTATTGATCAGTAAATTTAGCTTAGAATTTTGATTTTTTTCAAACAGTAATTGCTCTTACAGATGGTTATTTTACAATTGCAATTATTGATTCAATTTATTAATTGTGTTATTATTATTTTCTTTATTTAAAATGGCACTAATATTGATTTCCATCTTATTCTCTTTCAATTCTTGCTTATCAACTCGTCCACCATTTTCTGGTTGTTCATTTAAAATAGACTTTTTGAATAATTAAAATAATTACATACATGATTTCTTATTTTGATTTTCTCCTGCATATTGTTAAACTCATCCTGAAATTTTTTCAAGCTCTCCTTTTTTTTTCGATTTTGAAGGTAGCTCTCTTGAAATTGAGTCTGAATCACATTTTTCTTTTTAGCACTCTAATTTTATTAGTTTAACAAAGGAGAACCGATGTAGGCTGGCTATGTTTACTTTCTACTTCTAGGCTCGATATTATACTAAAATAAGGGTTAAAATGAAACATACAACATTCAGAAACCCAGAAGTGGATGGTACCTCCTGTATTCTATTGGGAGATTTGTAACAACTATTTTCAATATAATGTTTTTTTGCTTCGTGAGTTGCTTATGAATTTAAAATGCATGAAATTTGTTTCTATCTCTTTCTTGTAGTTGTACTCATCTACTTTTATTTTAGTATGTCTTCTAATCTATTGAATAAATCAGCTGATCGGAGAGGTTGAACAGGATCGTGAGTGGCTCTTGAACTAGGAATTGGGAATCGAGATACACTATTGGAACGAGAGTTGTTGATAGAAAATAGAGCTGATTGTTATTATTTGAGGAGTTTTTCATTAGTTAAGTACTCCATTTAATTTTAATTATCATTATATTTATTAACGTATATCCCATTTGGTATATTCTTCATTTAACAAGTTGTCCAATTCATCAATTTCTCCCCTACTAAAAGAAACCTGTACTTCCTGGCTATCACCTTGCATTAATTTTCATTCAAATTAGAATTTCCCATCAAAGTAATGATTTTGCAGATCAACTAATTTTGTATTGAATTTGCGATAGATTATTTGATTAACCTGAATCAATTTGAATATGTATCAATAGTGACCCATATCATTTCTAATTTCAATTCTTAAATTTTCTAAATACCTCGTCTTGAAGTAATTTATCATTTTAATGTTTGATTTTTGCTTAATTAATTTGATGAAATCTCAAATTGCCCTTTAATCCAAAGATTAATTAAGAAATTGTAGATAGATGAAATGTCCACTTTTTTTAAATCCATAAAACTATTATTTAATATACTTTATTTAAGGACTCAAAGTATTTTTCTTATTAGCTTTAACATGAATTTTTGGCTCTAAATATTAATATATTTTGAAGGTTAATCATTAGTGTCTAATAATATACTATTTAACTCTTTTTCAATTTTGTTTATGAACTTAAATTAAATCAATATAATTTGATATTAAAATTATTTTAGTTTTCAAAAAAAGTCTCATTTAATTAAAAATTAATATAATATAATATTTTCACAAACAAGAATTACCTTTTTAGTTGACAGATTAAATTTAGCTTATTTATTGCCATTATAAATATTATTTTAGTATTTTTAATTAGTATAAGCTATTTAATTTTGATTAAATTAATATGATGTAATTTAGATTTATATGGAATATATTAAATAATAGTTCAACTGCCCCACTTTTATTAAAAAGCACAAATATTGTTTCAGATTAATGACTGTATCTTCTTATGGTTTTTAGACTTTTTGAAAAAACATGGGAATAATCTTTAGTTCACAAAATCAAAATCCCTGAATTAATTTCTCTATTGAGGTTATAATGGTGAGATATTTTTCTACGAGACATCGGCTTCTTTAAATTATAAATTTAAAAAAAAAAATAATTATTAAATCAACTTTAATTAGGAACAATGCCTTTCTACTTCAACTCATCAAGGACTCTATCCAAATACTAAGGATCTGGATATCCATACCTTTATATGCCACCATCTAAACTAGTTTTGTGATGAATTCCATTCCAAATGATACAATTATCCTAACCTGTTGTTAGTGAAGTCCCTATTGTAAATGTTAACTTTTAATCAAAGGCTTTTCTGAGTAAACTTAAGACCTATTATCCCTTCTAATTATCCGGTAAATAAGCAATTCTCGTAGCTCCTTAATAATCTTTACCATTTCTCCTTCCTGACCAAAGGTTGTATGTAATTTATATTGAATCAGAATTATATCCTGGACATATTTTCTTGATTTTTAATACAGTCATTTCTCCATCAGGTTAATCTCCTATCATTTTACCAAATATTTTATTACAAATAGGGCACTTAATATGATCATGATTTAAGATAGGTTCTAAACAATTATAATGGAATTGGTGAGAACAACTCAGTGATATCACATATTCATCTTATGCACCAATACCAGAAAAAAATTAATCTTGGCAGATGGGGCATTTGTCGATGTTACCAATTGCTTGAGCTTAAGGAACAATGGTCATTTTAAATTTATTCATATTTTCTTTCATTTTAAATGTATTGGGTAAATTATTATGTTTATATTATTATTATTATTATTATTATTATTATTATTATTATTATTATTATTATTGCTATTATTATTATATTTTTGAATTATTAATTTAAGCAATATTAATCCCTTTTTATTAATCAGGTTATTGAAATTACTTATTCTATTTTTGAGTTTAAGATTTTTATTCTATTTCTTAATTCTTCTAAATCTCTTTTTAATTATAGCCTTTTTCATTAATCTATTAAGTGTTATCAACTTTCCTTTGTTGATGATCTGCGAAATTTTGGAAGGATATTATTTTTTTGTCTTGATTCGGGAGACTTTAAGTTTATAGAGTTTTCTTCTAAATCCTTTCAGTTTATGGTCTAGTTATATATTCTTAGTCATCAATTTATTTGTTATTAAATCCCTGTAATTAGTTAACTTACTGTTCTTTGCACATATCTTCAAGTTAGAAAGAGTACAACAAATCTGAATCCAAATTTTCTAACATTTAAGTATTAATGTCACTCAAGCTTTAAATTCTGAAAATCTGGGATTATTGTTCTCTTTTATAATCACTTTCCAATATTTAAAGGATAATTTAAATTCTATTGTTTATTTCCTATAAAAGAGATTCAATTTTAAAGTTTTTCCATATGGACTGTTCATTCATTCTTTTATGTATCAATTCTAATTTTTTAATGTCATCTCTCAAGATCTGTTGACCATTTTTCATCTTATGAAATATAATAATAAAATATTCGAATTGTTATTTTAATATAAATGGCTTTTGTATATTAAGCAGAAAGAAATATGCTGAATAAACCTTCTGGAGCACCTTCAAATGTAAAACAGATTTAACTGAAATAGGTTGGTCCTGGTAGTTACCTTTCTCATGAATAGTTCAGGATAAAGTAGGGGAATGCTCCATTCGATACACAAGTTACAAGAACTCAATAATTAAGATAAGATAACTCTCCTGGTCCTGGGAGTTATAATATCTTTAATGATGTGCAAGGGTACATTTCCTTCATCAATTTTCATCTTAGACAAAATATAGTGCTGCAATCCTCTTAATCTGATGTAAAGGTTGTTGAGAAACCTCAGCCTCAATCAGTTTTCGCATCCTAATCTAAACGATTCCATCACCCTAAAACAATGCTTTCGCCTGGGTATTTGCTTATTTTTAAAGGGATTTCAGTCCAGGAACATATGATACAAACAATAGTGGGACTAAAGTTATTCAACAACAATATACATCTCAACATTACATTGAAACCATAATGAAATTGAATAAATATCAATCGATACCATCTATACCTTCATCAAATTAAGTATATGGATACCTAGAGAAAGGAAGTAATAATTATTATTTTAAAGAGATTAGCTCATGATTTGGAGGTAAACAAATTTCCATTCCCATAATTTACAGGTCTTTAATAAGATTCAGTTGGTCCAGGCCAATATGATGTGAAGGATGCCTTTCAATAAAATAAATACAAAGGAAGTTTTTGGCACAAATCTAAGGCCCCAAGATTAGCACCCACTATCTCAAAGGAAAAGGAACTAATGGTTGGTCCTGGAACCTATGATCCAAATACATCTGTAGTACCATTGCATAAGTTAAATCCATCTGGAAATTTCCAATCGAAATCTCAAAGAATGTTTGATTCTACTAAAGAAGAGAAATAAAAATAGTTTATGAAAATCTTCTTTGATAAGTAAAAGAATATGGTCTAAAAGAACGGAGCCAATTATATAGAGGATGATGAATATGTTTTTTGTGATGTACACCATTTTATTAAATATTCAAAGGATACCACACCAGGACCTGGATAATATTTAGGAAATATCTCAAATCAATCAGCCATTTCAACCAATACTCAATCTACTACCAAGATTGGAAAAAACTGTTTTGGATCAAAAAGTAGAAGATTTCAAGAGAAAAAAATGCCTTGTTATGTTGGTCCTGGAGATTATGAATTGGAGAAAGATTTCATCAAAGAGGCGATATCTTCAAAGCAAACTCCTTTTCAATCCACGAATTTACGTTTTGAAGCTAAGGGTTAAGAGAAACGTCCAGGACCATAAGCATATAACCCAAAAATTACTGTAATTCTTATCACTATCTAGTTAGTTAGAGGATAGATTGATAAAGAAATTAGAAAGAGCTCCGATCGGAAATTTTGGATCAAATTAATAGAGATTTAAACCACAGGAAGATGAAGTACCAGGCCCAGGAGCATATGATTAACACAAAAAGGAAGTTAAAACAATTGCATCTGTGTTTACTTCAAAAACGAAAAGAGGAGATGCAGCACCTGTTTCTAAGGATCATTTTCCTGCACCAGGTGCATATGATGTCAAAAATTACACAATAGAATAAATGACAAAAGTTGAAAAGGAAGAAGATCCTGATTTGGCAATTAATAAACCAGCCTTTGGATCATCGATACCTCGATTCATGCATAAAGAAAAGAAACCCATTGATGAAGTTTAAGATGAACAAGAAGATGAGTAAATTAGAATGCACAATAGTTCATCTTTGTTTTAGAAAAAGAAGAATCCTCATCCTCCTTTTAATATTAAAGTAATAGATCTAGCTATTATTAATTAGGAAAATAGATTTAATTATGATAAAAAAGATGATAATTTGCCTGGTCCAGGTGAGTATTTTGATCCAAAAGAAAAAGTCTGGAATAAATCTACTTTTAATATTTTATTCTAAGAAATCTGATAATTTTCATATAGTATTCATTCTATAACAATTTTTGAAATATAATGCATAAATATTATATTGAATAAATTCATACAGGTAATGCATAAATTATAGATAATTTCATTTGTCGTCTAAGTTTATTCCAAAATTTATTTTTGTAAGTCTTGTGATAATAAATACATTGATATCTTAGAATTCTGTGATCTTCACATTTATATTGGTAAATTACAATTCAAAATAATTAAGATTACTTTAGTATAATAATGTTGTTACTCATTTATATATTTAATACAAAAATAAATGAGCAATTTCATTGTTATTGATTCTCTTAAGATGCCAGAGAATCCCATTCGATAATGGTTTCATCAATATTATCGATTCTATCCTATAATTAATGATCCATAAATTTAGACAATGATACATACAAGGGACGAACAAAGAATTTATAGAACCCTATTTCTGATTTCGACAAAACAGATATCTAATTCAGAATGATTTAAATACCTTCTATAAATCCTTCATAAATGGTTATTAGGGTAGTCCTAATCTTCCTTCCTCTTCAAATTGCGCTTAAAACTCCTGATTCACTCTCAAAGACCATTACTTAGAAATAGGCCACTTTGCCGATGCCCCTGCAAAATCCGAAGTGTGAATGATCATTCCAGTTATAATTTTAATATCTTTCTCATTATTGGCTTCAAAAAATTTGAGTAGATTGAAATGTTCCTACTTATCAGTGAATATGATGTTCTGTATAAATTTTTCTCTAAATTGCCTAAAGTCTACATTCTTTAAGAAATTCATCCTTTCTTTCAATAACAATTTCAGTGCTGTAGCAGCATGGTATTATTCCAATACATTCTTATCGTGATATCTTATGGCTTTTTCAGAAAAATTGTTGATTTCAAATATATTTGTTCTGCCTGTATGTCCTACGTCGTGACACAATCCACTCAAGATTAAGGATAGTTTAGTTAATTAATCAAAGAGTACCTTGTATTGTGGTTAATTGATCATTTTATTCATGATAACATGACAACTATGCATGACATTCACACCGTGATTGTAGTTGTGGAAAGGGTTCCTACGTTTGTCATATCGATATTCCAATTCACCCAAAAATTCACATAATCTGTTTTTGTCAATCTCAAATATCTCAATAAAATTATTTCTGTTCAATATCTAATAAACTATTCTTTATTTCTCTATCGAATTGTTTTCTATTTTGAATATATTGAAATCGAAACTGTCTATCTAATCTATACAAATGGCTTCTTTCTCAATACTCTCTAAATCAATTAAATTTATTTGGATAGTGTCAATCAATCCATTAATCATACTCTTTTTCTTTTTGTGTATAATTCCTGGAACTTATACCTGTGATGGAATATAGAAGGACAATATCGTATCTTTTATTTCTGGATTGTTTTATTCTAAATTCGATAAGTACTATGTGGCTTCCTATCTCAATTTAATCTTTTTGGCTTCAGTCTCCAAACTCCTTGTTTGTAAGAATCCTTCGGAGAATATGATGGCGAATCCCTTGAATTTCTTATTTCTGGCCTTCATAAAAATCTCATACAACTGATCAGTATATTAAATATTCCATTTGTTCTCCAAGTGTTGTTCAATCACCTTCAACAAAATTTCATTCTTTATTATTTGATAATAATGTCCTCTGGGGCAATAGCTTAACTAAAATTCCCGACTCAAAGAGGGAGGAATTGGCCTGGATAAAAAGGCCAACTTGCCCTCTTTATCGAATTCCAACATTATTGAATCTTTGGATTTAATAAAATATTTATAAAATATTATCCTATCGTAACTCAACTCGATGAACTTTAAGTATTTGGTATAAAGATTAGTAATAGTCTTATATATCTGTAAGTCATCTTTCTTATTTAAATTTATTCCAATAATAGTAATTTCTATTGGCAATATATCCTTAAATTGTATTTTAGTAAACTTAGCCTATTTGCTAGTAGGAGAAAGATTGGTACATGAAACGGATCCAAAGGACCCTTAACTTTCAGCCTCTTTTTTTTCAATTGTGTATTTAGTACGCAATAAATTAATGATTTGATTAATAAATAGATATTTACTACATCTAACGAATTCCACTCCTATATCAATTATCATATTTCCAATTTGAATAGGGCTAATTAATTATACTCTTGCTTCGATGGTTGCTTTGGATATTAACTTACTCAATATTTGAACTTCATTGAGACATTTGTAATCTAATGTCAAATTTAGAAGTGTATCTCTGACTTATCTTTGATGATAGAAGAAACACTCATCCTATATTCTGAGAGTATAGGTTCTGCTATACTAAGCGAACATTAGAGAGAGTTTCGATTGATTTTCAGTGAGCAGATTGACATTGGTGGTCACAGATATTAAATCTTGCAAATAATCATCGGATTCAATATTATTGAAAGAATTTTTGGTTGAATCGTATATTCCATACTGAGGATTAATAAAGGTGAATTCATCACAATTCAATAAATTCTACACAAGTTTGGAAGCAACCGAAACTATGTTATCGTTAATTAACAAAGAATGCGTATTCAAAAATTGATTCTTCAATTATTTATAGTATTATTCAATGTCTTCAGCAATATTCTATTCCTAGAGTAAGTTGAGGGAAGCCTAAGGACTTTTGTTAGATATTTTGGAAATGAATTGACTCAATGACTTCAGATGATCCTACACTAAAAATGTGAAGGCACTCGATCTTGATTGGTAAACTTCAAAGAGTGCTTCTCTAAGCTTAGTAATGTGGTCAATCAATTCTTCTTCTGTGATTTTGCTTTCTTTGGAGAAGCCACTCTTTCTGCCAATGGTAGGACTGGATTCAGATAGTAGTGACTTTCTTCTAAGACCAGGGGAATTGGGTATTTTAAAAGATTAATGCTTAGATTTAATGTATTCAACTAACTATTGTTTAAAATCCTCCTTGTCCATGTCTTCTTATTTAAGTGTATTTCTTACCCTCTATCAAATACAATATGTCTTCATTGTTGGTGTTGAATTCAGTTTTAAGTTTATTCTTTTCTTTGAAATTTATTTCTCCTGACTCATATAACTATTAAACCACCTTGTGAAAGTTGATGCATCTCCTCAGATTCTGGCTGATCTACATAGTTTTATAATATATTATAAAATATAATGCAAAATAAACCCATAACTGAATAAAAACATAAAAAGATTACCAAAGGAATTTGTACTATTATTATAATATCAAAGCCTAATCAAAACACACTGTCCCATTCTGCATCCTTTGCACTAGCCAATACCTTCTTCTACCCAGAAGTATCCTTCTAAATTTGATCATGAACTAAGACTCCACGTTGTTAGCCAGTCTGAATCTGGGCTGGAGTCATGATTTTGTCCTTTCCTGGCAATAAGGGAGCTTTCAGTGACTTGGTCCATAGCTTTTCCTAGAAACGGTTAAAAGATGATTGATTACCCAATCAAAATCTTTGAACCAAGCATGAGACTTCAAAGTAGTGTAGGATCCTCCTAATCTAACTTCTGGGATCTTATTCATCAATTGTTCAATGAAAGGCTTGGCAGATTTATCAGACATAAAGTGAGGATAGCTGATGGGTTTCTTGATGATTTCCTTGTAAATTTCAAAGGGATCTTCTGCCTCTTCACCAAATGGCAATCCACCACAGATGAATTCATAAATACAAACTCCCACACTCCAGAGATCTGCAAAGTAGCCATAACCCTTTCCTGAAATTACTTCTGGTGCCATGTAATGAGGTGTTCCAATGATTGTGAATGTCTTCGATGATTCTATAATAGTTATGAACAGTATTCTTACATTGATTCTTAAATGACTTAGCTGTACCCATATCAATTAACTTCAAGAATCCCTTATCATCCACCATAATGTTCTCTGGTTTAATATCTCTGTAAACAATGCTGTGTTATGTATGCAAATATTCCATTTACAACAACATTTGAGCAGCATAGAATTGTGCATCATACTTACTCAATAATCCTATATGATAATAATTTCAATAGCATTACCAATAACTCTGATGGCATCGAACAATTCCATTCCTGGAATATACTCAGTCAAGAAATAGATATTTTCATTGTCTTTGTAGGATCTATAAAATTTAAGAATGAATGGATGATCCATCAATTCTAGGACAGCCTTCTCTTATTAAATGTGTTTTTGAATTCCAAATTATTACACATGTGCTCTGGTAACATATTTGAGAGCAAACAGAGTCTCCAATTCCTTGAATTTGCATAAGTAAACAGAACCAAATTAACCTGATCCTAATTTATTAAGGTATATTAAATTTTTGAATGGTTAGCTTTTGATTTACTCTTCATATGCATTGACCTTTTCTGATTACTAAGCCTTTCCTTATTAAATCTTCTCAACACTGCCTTGTGCCTTTCTGAATGATTCATAATCTATGATGGCTACATGTCCCTCCCCATCAATTGTGAATGTTTTGACATGAGAAGTGCCTTAGAGTTTATCTTGTAATGTATCTTCGACTAGGATCGATCCCTTAAGTACTTTGGCATTGGTCTCATCAACTGCATCGACATCAAGTAGGATGACTAGTTGTCCAACTTTGTCTCCCTTTGTAATTACTTTAGAATTTGCAGCCAATTTCTTAATTTACACTCCTTCTAACAATTTATCTTGATATGTGGATTGAGTCTTGCTGAATAACTTAGATGAATTCAAGGCCCATTTGCAGATATTTTTGTAGATGATGGATTGCACCTAATCACCTAAGATCTATTAGATCATATCTTTTCCCAATGCCAACACTTTCGTATCTTTTTGGATGGATTTAATGGTCATCATTCTCACCTGATTCTCATGTTTGAGTGCTGACTCTCCAAAAGAATCACTTGGATTCAAAACTGCTATTTATTATCCATCCTTGTTGAAAACTCCGCATTAACCCTCCACGATAATGTAGAATGAACTAGCCTAATCTCCTTCATTCACTATGATCTCTCCCTAATTAAATTTTTAAGATATGAGCACTCCTGCGACGGCATCCTTCTACTCTCTTGTTAATTAATCTATTTATTAATCAAATATAATTACTAAAAAATTTAACACTCTCCAAATATTTTCTATTCTTCTCTTATTCACTCCTCATGATGGTCTCTATGCTCTTTCTAAAAGTGTGTCTGTCAATTCCCCATAGAAAGCATTCTTCCACTGCCATGCATGTGGCTGACCTGGGTGCATTATATAATAATGCCAATTCTCCGAACCCAAATCCGGTTGTCAATTCTTTACGTGGTACATTATCCACCAGGACATTTATTTTTCCCTTCTAAATTATGAAGAAAGAGCTAGCTCCATCCCCTTATTTGATTATCGCTTCTCCTGTTTGTAATTTGCAATAGAACATACTGTGTGCCAATTGTGTTCTAAGGATAACATAATGTATTACAATTATGTTTCAGTCATTGAGCTAAATACAAAATGACTTTAAAAGCATTTTATGATGAATTTGATATCATCAAGGGTCTATGCTTTTTGTTCTGGGTGAAATGTTTCATAAATCTGAGCCATTCCTGTCTCCTGAGTGGGCCTGATTGCAACATTACGTTTAGACACTCTTCGAATCAAAGAGGCTGGCGGTTATCCTTACTATTGTTGCTGCTAAACACTCTTGTCAATTCCAAATTCTTAAACAGAAGACTTTTATATCCAGTTGTTTTGATCCATAAATTTAATATAAAAAAGTCAATGTTAATATCTATTTATCAATTTAGATATTTTTATGCACCGAATAATCTCAGTTAATTTATTAATCCTTTTTAAACCAATTAAATCCTTGCTTGCTGATTCCAGTTACTTTATAATTAGATGACTAAATCAATCTAATATTATATCCGTAACCAGAAAGTAAATTGCCACTTTGTTCGTTTTAGAAATAGCTATATTATGGAAATTATAGATTAATACAATTAAAATAGTCATTCTCCAAGCTTTCTCCCTTTTTATTGACATATTGTCAAAATTCTCAAATCAACATATCGATTTAAAAGAGTTATCACTTTAAACAAATAGATCCTGCTTATGTGAACACATTTTGAATATGTATATAAACTGTGAATCTAAATTTTTTTTAAGTGAGTTGATCAATCTGTTTTAGATGGAATTTCAATTTGTTCTATACTTTATTATTGATTTGAAATTTGAAGCTAGAGGGTTCACCTCAAAACCTAATTAAAAGCCAAGGCCTATGAAAATGTTGGTAAATCAATTGAAAAATACATTTTCTATTAGCAGTAGCTTACCTCCTTCATTCTTCATAAATTGAAAAACTTTTTAAACATCAAAGTCGTTGCTCAAATCACGTTATATTTTTATAAATTATTCTAAATAACAATTAAACATTTAATAAATAATTAAGTTTCAAAAAAACAATAGTTATTTTTAAACTAAGGTTAATCAACCTAACCATATTACATATTTATTAATAGTTTTATCTAGAATAGAATCATTCCTATTCTAATTATTCATGATTTATAAGAATCTAAAAATTTAATTAGGATTAATTAAAACATTAATAAAGGTAAGTATTGAGAAAACTACTAAATTAAGCTGAATAAGCCAAATTGAACTAATTCAAATAAATTTTAAGCAAAAAATAAATTGAGATTTAATTTCAGTTTCAATGATTAACAGATGAATAAAAATTACAGATTAAGATACCATGTAAATTAAGATAATAGGAATTGTTATTTAAAATGAATATTTATATTTAGTTAGCTTTCCATTGGACTATTACTGTCAGCAATAGAATCTAGAATTTCTTGAGTTATAGTGGTTAAGTAACTCAAAACTTAACTTTGGGTGGATATAATATTAAGTATTTAATAATATATATATTATCCGTTAAATTAATGAATTCTCCAAGAGCAGAGACCCTTGATCAAGAATTGAGTGAAGCTATTAATAAAATATACAATGGTTGCTAGAAAATCAATGCAAAACACCTGAAGATTAGAATATTGTAATGGTTGGATAAAGTGAGAACTCCAACACATAATTTTATTTGGAAATAGAATTCTTTGCTATATGCACGCGTTCTTCTGGAAATGACACTAGAACAACAACTAGATAAGCCATTTCGAGGTGTCCCGCCGGATGGTCCATTGCCTAGATTGGACAAATTTGATGTCGTATATGATCAATCTTATTCCAAAAGCCGTAACATATATGGTAGAAAATCAAATAAATAAATATCCAATAGCCTATGTCCCCTAGAAAACCCTTAGGCATGCTAACCAACAGGAATTTCACTCCGAAATTGAAAACTGAGCCTACCCAGTTCAAATCAACTAAATTTCATAATAGCCAAAAGTCCCAAAAGTGGGATCAGATCAAAGAAACATTGGAAGGAGCCAATAGAAACATGCGGGAGTTTAAACAATTCTTGGAAAACATACAAACTGAAAAACTATTTGTTTGATTATTTTTATTAATAATTACTAATAATTATTGTATTATTAGTGTAGAGTACCAATTATGATTGGGTTACATTTGAATATCTATTGAGGATGTGAAGGAAATTAGAGATGTGACTTTGATTATAAAAATGAATTTATATTATATTTAACAACTTTTTCAAAGTGAATGATGCCTCCATTTACACCAGATGCGCGTAATTTGGGTGGTAGAAACATGATATCCCAACAGATTTGGAATCATTTATAATAGTTAAAGGAAATATCATAGCAAATCCCTCAGATTTTAATATCGCCACGAAAACTTCCCAATTCTCCTAAGCAAAGTATTGAACCTATGAATTGCAAGAGAGTCAATAGAAAATAAGATTATTTGCTCTATCCAACTTATTTGTTTAGACGCAAGACTATTTCTGAGAGCTTCACATCATTGAGTCCTAAAAATATTCGCGATGAAACCTAATTGCTATTCCAAGAACCCCTTTTGAGAAGATAAAAAAATCTGAAATCTCCTCAAAAGATTTTTCCATTCAGCACCATATAATTAGGATCTTTATATAAAATCAAGACTAATGAAGTAAAAGTGAATAAGAAGAATGATCAAATGTGAGTCATTTACTCTATATTTTCTAGACCTTGGCACCAAGTAGAATTGACAGTCAAGGATTTTAACATAGAGTACGAGGATTTGTTGAATGAAATCGAATAAGCAATCTTAGATTTTGGAATCTACAGTGCAACTGATTATCAAATCTTGATTCAAATGATTTTGAGACTCAAACCCTAAATACCTAAAATGGACTTACTAAATATTTTTAATGAACTTATTATTAAGTAATAATTATAACTGTCTTGAAATTTAATTAATGCAAATTTATTAAAATAATAATTATAAATTCTAAATAGACATTACTTTAATACCTTTACATTAATAATCTGTTTTAAAAATACATTAGAGTGTGATTACTCATTATAGTAATATAATATAACAATAAATTCTAAGATATATAGACTTTTTATAGATCATAATATATTAATTAAATAGATAAATTAGAATCATCATATACATCTAAGCTTCTTTCCATTGTAATTCAAACTACAAAATACTTCGAGCTCATTCATAATTTTAAGATGATCACTAAAATATTTTGATTCTTGTGATATTTATTGCTTGATTGTCTAGAATTGATGACTGTGAACCATAAAATTGATTTCATCTACTAGTTAATGTCTATTGAATTCAATGAGTTTGAGATCCTATAACAGTATGTCTTCCCATAAGATGGTTGCAGCTGGTTTAACATAATCATAGTGAATAGTTGGTAGATAAGTAAAAGTCACTCTATTTTCACTTTCAATTAACTTGATATTAAATTGATATCTTTTGGATAAATGTTCTCTCACTTGGGGACAATAAAAGAATTAGCCTTAAAGAGTAGTGCTTTTCATAGATTGCTGTAACTTCCCGTCTTCATAATAGATGTATTCAAAAATATACGGAAATGGCTACTCTAGAGCCAAGATGTCGATGAGAAATATCTTAACAATCGAAGGCTTGGCTAAGAAGGAGTAATAAGACTTATCATATGAGGATTGCTGGAATTGAAAGTGCTTCTCTTTTTTTAATAGGAAGTTGAACTTAATAAGAGGGAAAACTGACTTAGTGAAATCTTCATTTGAGAGTTTGATTTCTAAATTCCGTATGCAACAAGCAATTATGATATCCTTCTATTGTTTTTAGAATTGTAGATTCTAAACCTTATCAATATCACCATCATACACATACTCTTTATATAGTTCATATATCTCTTGTTTATTCTAAATGAATCGTAAGTCATTGAATATGACTCTGATTTTGTTTTTGTAAAGTTGAAAATTCTTGACTAGAAATTTCAATTGGGACTCAATGAAATAGTCTTCCTTTGTATCCGAGAAGAGTTTTTCTTTTTTATCACTCATGAACTGATCATATTCTTCTTGGAGGTATTGAGGTATGTTTGATTGCATTTCAAAAGGGATGATCTGATTTTATTCACACCACATTTTAACAGCAGGAATTCGATATACGAATCTTAAGAATGTGATTTTCTATCTTAATCTAATGACATTGCTATGATCCTTGTCTTATTTTAATTTATCTAGTCTACCTGAAATTCTGGTGTGATAGAGTATTTCTGAGAGTTCAATCTGTTTGACCCAACAATACGATAGTAGGATCCTTTATAAGTAATACAATCCATTTGCTTTATTGGGTGATAGTTTGATGGTTTCAAGTCCACTGCAAAACTCTTGTAATTGTTTTAAGATTTGGGTAGATTGCTATGTGAACTCATCGTTCTTTTCACCTATTTCCCCTTGCTTATCCAACAATTTGATAAGTTGGGTCTTTTTTAACCGAAAGAAGATTTCATTTAATTCGTTCTTCAAGTCCTGTCTCTATTGCCAAATGATGGTGAGCAATTAGTGGAGAATTTCCTTTAGTTTGCATTCCTATGGCAATTCCTTATTCCATTAGGAGTCTTTGATATTGTGGAGCATAAGATACCAATTGATGCCGTCTAACAAGGCATCTTCGACCATTAAGGTGAGTTTGTATTGTTTGTCTCTCACATTTTAGGATTTAATGAAATTGATGACGAAGGGGATGGCTTTGGATATTCTAATAACACAGAGCAGTTTCTTTTTGACTTCGATCAATATTTCTCTGTTCTTTTCGACTTCCTCATCCTCGTTGACTTTGTAGTACTTGATTCTGTCTTGGAATTGGGAGCGAGGTTCTGTTTTTCTCTTGATTTTCAAGTTGATTCTGTGTGCTTGGGCATAGAAGGAGTTAAGCAATAGTTTGGTTTCTTGGAATTCTGGGGAGGATTGGAGGATATCGATTTGTAATTCGCATTGTTTTTTGAGATCTTCAAAGATTTGTGTGGTGAGCAATTCAGTGTTGGTGATGGCTAATTTTTGATTGAGAAACCAAGTTTACATGTATTGTAAATTGGATGCTCTGTCGTTTGCTGACAATTGATGGAATGAGGTGGATTCTTCTTCGTTCATGGTTTCTAGATATATTAAATTGTAAATGATTACATGCCAATTTTTAGATCCAAATGAATTCAATGATTATTGGGAGGATTATTATATAATAATTATTATAATATGATGATTGTTTATTTATTATTTTTATGCTAAAGTACGCTTGGTCTGATAGATAAGTGTTTAGAGCATCAAACTTACTCGGAATGCATTTCAAGTGAATAAGTTTATTGTAAGTATGTGATTCAGATTAGGCATGTGGGATTTCGTGTTTGAATAATGCAAGGAAAGTGATAATTATCTAATTGGATGCAATATCTACATAAATAAAGTCGGGTGCACATCCCAATTGGGATCCAGCATCGCAAAAGTCGCATACTGTATTAAATGTGTTAATGAAAGGCAAGTTCGACGGAAGATGCTAGTAGATTAATGATTTGGAGAGCGAACAATGCTCCGATAATCTCAACCGATACGGCTGTCTAGCAATACAGAATCCACACTCTATTTGTAAATGGGAGAACAACCAATGCTTGACTGTCACGGGACAAGATATCAACAAAATCCAGGAGAACTTTAACGTGGTCTATTACAGTAGTAATGCTTGTCAATATGTAACCAACTATTTGGTCATCCATCACACAGTCTTATGGGAATTGTTGTCATATGAGCCTGATTTGTAGTGGGAAGTGAATCAATATATATTGAATTCAGCATAAAAAATAGATTAAGATTTAAGTTTATTATAAAATAGCTATACCCGAAATCAATTCTTCAAACCCTTTATGTTTGGGGAGAAGTATTAAACCGAAAGCAACAGATTTCGACTGGGATGCAATGCCATTGACATTAGAGATGACGACGATTTCAACCTTTTAATTAATCTGTCTCAAGATACTTTTGGAGTCAATCATCTCTATTGCAAGTACGTCGAAAAAAACACTAGTTTTGTGATATTTATGAATGGCAGATGTCAACAAGTGTCGCCAGCTCTATTGGCTACTACTTCCTTTATTGATGACAATCAGATCTAATGCAAATAATTGAGCTATTAGTTATGTTCAATCTACAAATCAAAAACAAGGAAATGCTACATCCCAAACAAAACTCAAGAATTCACATGTCGAGAAGGGGAGTCAAAGGTTGACTTGGACTAGGAATGCATGTTACAACGAGATTTCGAACCTTATTATCGATGTGAACAAATAAAGTACTGTTATTTTGATATCAACAAACAATATTGTTCAAACTTTTGTTTTAGTCTTAGGAAGAAACCTGATTGTTTATCCAGTGGAATCTGTTTATGGCAGGGCATCGATGAAAATGAACAGAATGACCTGTTGTCATGTATGCCTTTGTATGGATGTAATCAATTAGGAATAGATATCTATTATTGTAAATATTTGTAAGATTATTGTGATTGGTAAGACGGTCATTGTTTTTCGATGAGCGAGGCTTACGCATTTTCATTGACATGCCAACAAGCATTCAACAAGTATGTATGCTTGAAAATCTAGAAATCGGATCAACATTGCATTTGGTATAATGAACAATGCATTAATTTCATTGATTACGAATTGAAGTACTTGTTTAATACACTGCCATATGTGTACAAAATGAACAGGAATATGTGTATAAACTTTAGGAAAGATAATTGTATATCTATTTATATAGACTATTTTAGTTATGTTTAATCCAATTAATTACCAATGTGAATATTAGGTCAAATTACAAATTAATTGCAACAACAGAATGATTAACAAGTACCATTGCTATAATATTGTCAATGATCTCTGTAAATGGGATGACTATTTGAATTAGTGTATGACTATTTTGAATAGTGATACCTACTATTGCAACCAATTAACCAATGTGTCATTCAGAGTCTGTCTTAATGCTAAGGTGAGAAATCCGACTAATGATTGCCTCTATGATTGGGAGTCATTCTCCTGTTATGAAGGATCCCAACAAGATCAACTCATTTAAGAGGAGAGTGATTGCTACAATGTGAATGTCATTAAGCAATTCAGACAATGGAATCAAGGGAAGTGCGTAGAATTGTCAATATAGGAAGTGAATAATATTCAATGCATCTCATGGAGAAATGTAAATCGAAATGTGTGTGTTATGAATGTATACAGTAATCAACCATGTATTTACGATGAAAAGCTAAAGTTATGTTACAATGATATCATTATTAACAATTGCTCATCCAATTTTAATAGATTTGCATGTTTATAATCTACTAGTAAGTGTTATTACGATATTTTGAATGATAAATGTATGGATACTAGTTAAGAAATGCTAAGCTAGTTGAGTTGTACTGCCTATGTATCATAATCAACATGTAAGAGCATTGAGACTCAGAATTAGAAATGCATGTGGGACACTTACTTCGCTGAATGCAGATAATACGATCAGCTATTCCAATACTGCGATCAATTTTAACTCAATCGACAGGCTTGTACTTCACAAAGAGCTTCAACCTCTATTTAATATCACTATTACCATCATTGCTAATTCAATGAGAGCACTTTAAATTGCGAAGTAAGAAATGATGTTTTAACTGATTGTGGTGCTAGTCAATCAATCAATTTTCACAGATGCGTATAATATACTACTGGAACTTGTTTATTTGATCAGAACAAATGTTTTGATGTATCAAATACATCGAGTAGATTAGATTAATTGTACTTGAGTGAAATGTTGTGTGAACAAGCCAATGCTGATGCTTGTAAATAAATTGCCAATCCATCATAAGGATGCAAATTCACAACCTTTTAGAAATTCGATTACATAGATACCAGATGCACTAATTAAGAGTTTAATAAGTCAACATGTACTAGTTTGGCAGCAAGTACTTCAACTAATAAGATAATATGCAGTAAAGCAACAGATAATTGTTATTATTCTACCACTAGTATGAAATGTATTGCCTTAACATCATCCATTATACCTTATTGCCATTTATTGGCAATGTCGTAGACTGCTTGTTTATAATGGACTATTGGGAAATGCATCTTCTATCAAGATCAATGCTAATATCATAGAACTCATAATCCAGTGGCATGTGAAGTGAGAAATTACTAAGCATGCATTACTAGTAACCAATTAAAATGTGTCTATAATTCTAATCTTAAACAATGTTTGCCATAAAGCTTTGATTGTATCAAGAGAGTAGATTCCATCTTAACGTATTCTTGGTCAACATGCTCAATGAGTGCATAGAATTGTTATGGTTTCAACTCACAATGCATTGTTGGTCAAGTCAATAATGTGCCTTGTGATCTTCCAGGATTATCTTAGAGTGTTTGCAAATCCCAAAATATCTATTGCGAGTTCTTGAATGGGTATTGTTAATTTTAGCTACCTCGAACTTGTAATGAGATCATCAACAAGGATTAATGTGTGAATAATAAATTAAAAGGATAATATTGTGTATTTCACAATAGTATCTGCTTTAATGTAACAGAACTTGATTCCTTTACATGCAATCAATTTGATTATACTTCATTCCACTTTTGCAAGCAGTATCCTAATTGTTCTTATGATTTTACTACAAATTTATGTTAGATTAAGGAAACTACTCTGAGTCAGAATTGCTTAGATAATAATACGAATAATTTGTTGTACTAATATATAAATAACGAATGTGTACATGTTGAATCAAATATACCAAGTTGTCTTAGTATCTAAAATATCCAGGTCAATTATAATCTTTGTTAAACCATAAGTGATAATGATAATAATCAATGTGCTTACGATTTCAATACTCATCTTTGTAAACTCACTTATTATTCCTACTTTAACTCATGCTCAGATATCTAATCTGAAATCCAATGCATCTTTGCTAATTTGGCATGCTATGCTAATTATGTTAATTCTGTTTATCAATCCTGTACATCCTCATCATTATCTGCTTCGAGTAAAATTAATAGATATGGATGTGTTCAGATTGAGACTGCTGCCTACCTCTTTAATAATGATGATTGGACTTGTCCTACGGTCTCTATTAGAACAGATAACTTGAAATTAATGCATTACACTAATTAATTGAATCAAAAGGCATGTTATTTACTAGGATCAGTTTATTCACCTACTCTCTACTTGAGATGGTACAATAAGGAATGTGTTGAATTAACACTTAAATAAGCCACCTATTTGACCTCATGCGCTAATCTTAATAAAAATGCTTGTTTGGCAGTAGCCAGATTAAATTGTCAATGGAATTCAAATGACAATTTATGTTCAGAAGATACAAAAACATAATTTGCAGTTACTAGTTGTGAAGCCTAAGTGGTGGCAACTAATTTAAACTCTCAAGGTCTTTGTGCCAAAATAAGTGGTTTAAAGTGTATCTAAAAGTCGAATTAACAAGGTTGCGAATCATTGGCTACAACTACATACAAGTCTGTATTTAAATGTACAGGTCTAGGTTTAAATCGAGAGGCTTGTTTGACGGAAACCAAACTTGCCAATTGCTATTGGAAAGATGACATTTGTGAGGATGCTAATTTTATATTACAGAAATGTGAGGATGATGTTTCAGAATATACATGCAAGAATATTACTCGATAAATATGCCAATGGACAAATTCAAAATGTTCTATTAAGATTGAGGATTTCACTTCATGCTAACTTTCCAATGGTTACATCAACTTTTGTAGAAACAACTAGAATCTCAAATGTAAGTACAACTAATAGACTAACTCATGTGAAAGTTTCTCATACACTCCAGTCGAATGTGATACTACTTATAGTAAATTTGCATGTCGTAGTGTCATCAATAAAACCTGTGAATGGAATAATAACCAATGCTAAGAAATATTGGAGATTACATCTTGTCTTTCTATTTACAATTAGCAATCCTGTTTATTGAATGATGTATTCAGTTGTATCTGGGATACTAATAAAGGTTGTCTAGAATATGTATTGAATCACAAAGTGGATTTCTTTAACTTACCAGCCACAGCCAATAAGAATGTCTGCATCTATTATTCAAAGCAGGAAACAACATATGTACAATATAAATGCACAAATATCCTAAATTACAACCAGATATAATATAAGTCTTCAATCGATCTAGGTGATCCAATTGTCAATATTGCATGTCAGAGTTAACTAACCCTATCAGATTGTCTCTAATTGCATACACCAAACACTTACTGTCAATGGATTCATAATTAATGCATGAATATCCAAGATGACTCCACATTTTCAACTCTATCGTGTAATGCTGACATCAATGTTTGGACTTGCCTTAGAATTACTAATCCATCCTAAAATTGCAAATGGTCTAATCTCAGATGTTTAAACTATCAAGAGGGTGACTAATTCATGATCAACGTTAA
Source organism: Paramecium tetraurelia (assembly GCF_000165425.1). Taxonomy (NCBI): domain Eukaryota; phylum Ciliophora; class Oligohymenophorea; order Peniculida; family Parameciidae; genus Paramecium; species Paramecium tetraurelia. The sequence goes on along the minus strand of NW_001799644.1, from coordinate 246,207 downwards.
CATCAATGTATGTCGCAACTTCTCTTAGAATAGGGTTTACATGAATAACTCGTGTATTGTATTGGATGATATACATTGCGATTCTGAGGGAATAAGTAAATTTACATGTGTCAATAATAAGAATTATGCATGTCAATATGTCGATAATTAATGTGTCAATTTTTAAATCTAATCCAAGTATTCACAATGCAGTGAAATTACTAATGTTTCTATAAAGGCTTGTTCATTGATACCCTAACTTAAGTGTCAATATGGCAATAATAATAGCTGTGTAAATTACGTTGATAACACTAAATTAGAAGGCATTTCTAAGTTTGCTTGTCTCAGCAAGAGTGGCTATTATTATTGGCATGCTGATTAGTGTAAATTGATCGATATCAAACTTTATTGTGATGATGATCTACAAGTCACTCGAGAATCATGTGTGTTAATCAAGGATAAGTTGTGTCTTTTTAATTCTGCAAATTAGACTTGCACTAGTATCTATAATCCACATCAATTGACTTGTTCTACTATTGGATTAAATAAACAGGGATGCATGAAAGTCTTATATGAACCATGTATATTCAAAGATAATAAATGTTAATATTTTGATAACCTACAAGAATCATATATATCGTTGAGTAATGTAAATGAACTTACCTGTAGAATGTTAGCCAATGGTTATGTTGAATATAATGAAATTGAAGAAAGATGTGTTTATCAATTGACCAAAACTAAATGTGACAATTTAAATATCAATGCATGCAAATAACTTTCGTATTGTATTTGGAATCATGACTTTTCCAAGTGTGGTTGTCCTCCCTCCACTGAAGTTTGTTATAATCTAAGTAAATAGGATTGTCAGATGTAGAATTCATGCAGATATTAACAAAATGTGTGTTCTTTTAAATAGTGTCAACATTTATCATAAAATGAATGTGAGGGTTAGACTTTAAATAACTTAAAGTGTTACCTCAACAAATATAAATAGTGTGCTTAGGCAAGTAGATGTGAAGACATTATAGATTCCTATGATTGTTAAAATATCTATTTCAAAGGAACTGCTTGTTTGTAGATAGTTAACACTAGTCAATGTTACTCATATAATAATTTTGAATTAATTTGTAAATACTCAGAGTCCTGTCTTAACTAATATTGCATTTTTGATGGAACTTGCAAATTGAAACAATGCAATAATATCAAGGAACAACAAGAATGTGAATTTACGAAGAATTGTGCTTTTATCAATAATTAATGCTAACTCATAAAATCTTGCTAAGAAATTAATGACCCAGCAATCTGTAACTAATTGACTGTCAACAATCAAAAATGCAATTGGCAATAACAAAATTTACTAGATACAACTAAGATATGCACATCACAATCATGTTCAATGTTGGGTACATCCTCTTCATTATGTCATGGCAATGAGGTCAACAATTATGCATGTGTCTTAAGAAATTACAAATGTGTGTAATGTGAATTCATAAAAGAGGTCTGTGAATGCAACTCATACAAAGGAATTTGCTATTTCATTAATAATTAGTGTTCCTCACTCTTATGCAATGATCTGATGACATCTGCAATTTGCTCACAATCCCCGAAGTGTGAATGGAGCTAATTATTAAATTCATGCACTTTGTAATGCAACTACAATTACCAAGAAGAATTATGTTTGGTTAGAAAGGATGAATGTCATTGGAATCAATATAAAAGCTTTTGTCAAAGTGGTCCTGAATCTATTCCCACACTGTTTAACTCAACTAAATCCAATCAAAATTATCAGTAACATCTACTTCTTCCATTAGTAATTATGTTATATCTATGAAATATATATAATAACAGTATTTAAATTATTTTGCATATATAATAATCATTAAATTATTTGCCACTCATCCTATTCATGTTTAATAATATCCTCGCAAGTAATTATTTCAGTCTAACCATCCTTAATCGATTCTGGCGATTCAAGGAATTAATCAATCAGATTACCCAAATCTATTTAAAATCAAACACTTATTACTTTATTTCTTCTATTTCTCTTATTCTTCATTCACTGTCAGTAATACTTCACTTATTGCAACAGATATGGTTTCATTGAAATTAATCAGAAAACTTGTAATCTCTTAAAACACCTCTGCACATCCACTTAACTATTACACCTAATCACATTTCTCCAAATACGTTGAAACCTTACCCAAAGCTAAAGATCCAACCAATCCACCAAACTACATGCTATATTCATAACAATACCAGCCACTTTAATGAGACATTAGGGATTATGACATTCCATGGCAAAGCGGACTTCCCAACCAAGGTGTGATATATCACTAAGGCTGCACCATATGACAAATTTGATTCAGATAAACCATTTGAATATAAATACTTTCCAAATTTGTCTGCTCCCTAAGCCAACAATCTTATTAATATATGTTTTGAATAGGTCTAATTTTATTTACTTACATACCTTAAAATCAAAATCATCTTATGGACTGAGAATTCCCTTGATTTCAGCTGTCAATTAGGCCTCCTTAATCTTTCCTGTTGGATTCCAAAGGTCGTACAACTGAACTCTCGTAATATTGTCGACAGCTATTTCAATTTAAAGATTCCACTATGCTATGGAACTAGCCAAATCATTCAATGCCCCCAATGTCTTATTGTCCAATTTTAGTTTCTCCACATCCAAATCTTAAGGAATCCCGTAGTGTCTCACCAATATCAAATTCTAATAGGGCTTAATGATCTATTCAGAAAATAAACTCAATATTTCGATATCGACTAATTGAATGTATTTGTAGATTGCCTGCTTCCTCTAATTTGGATCGCTTACTTTGGCAGCCTAGCATTTTTAAAATCACAATTTATACTAAATAATTTTAAAAAGTTTGCTTTCTCAATGGCTAGTAAAAGGATGACAAGTAGGGTGGCATCTGAAGGCCGAGATCAATAGCATTTGTTTTGCTTGTTATGAACTATCTTATTTCCTCTAAATCATCAAATTAGGGGTATTAACTAGGGAATTAGCTTTACATTGTTTTTAAATATTATGTTAATTAAATATTATAATTTCACTATTTAAAGTAGATGTTAAAATACTATCACCATTTATATGATGCATATCATTCATTGCTTTAATTTGAATACTATTTTTGTAGCATCTTGCTTTATACTATCCATTTTTGTATGCTTTAATGATTACAATTATCATTATTTGAATGATTAACTTCTTTGTTTTGAAACTCAATTCTAATTACTAAATTCTTCAAATAGATTTCTAATCCTCATTACATTTTAATACTAATTATATTATGCTTTGTTATTTATCTTAAATTACAAGAAAATTGATAATTATATAAAATATATCCTCATTTTTATCTAACTCTTTTTTTTTGCTCTTTTACTTGGGGCTATTTGACATTTTGTTAGCTAAATTCAGATTCTTCATCTTCTAAAACCTTGAGCCTCTTTTTCTTTTGATCTCTATTTTCATATATACGTTTGGAAGACACATAACCTGGTTCGATCGATTCTTTCGATGGAGATGGTGATTTATGATTTCTAGTATTTTACCTTCCTATTCTTTTTGTAGAATTAGACTGTTTAGTTTCTTCTTTATCTTTTGAATTAGTTTGTTCATCCAAATTCTAGATTTCTTATTAATTATTGATTTTTTAACCTTTATTACTTGATTTGATTTATTATTTATTGGTTTCTTATTATTTTGTTTCTTTTTATTATTTTTTGTGTTTTGAATGAGTAACTTCAACTAATTGTTCTTGCTCTATTTCATTCAAATATTATTGATATTCTTACCTTCGTTTTTCTTTTCTTTTTTAATTAATTTACTCTTTCTTCTTAATTTCATCATTAGTTTCCAATCTACTCAATGGACATTCTTTTATTTTCAGATTCTTAACTTTCTTTTATTCCTTATTTTAATTATTATTATTATTTTAATTTAGTTCATTTGATTCAATTTATTTTTATTCTTCAACCTATTACTAATTACTTTGTGGTTATTTCTATTCTTTATCTTTCTTATCTATTTTTCTTTATCTCTCTTAAGTAATTTTGAATATTTAAATTGAATCAGCATCTAATAGATCCTCATCTTTCTTTTCCTCATCACTTTCCAAATAACTAACTTTATTTTTTGTTCTTTTAGCATCCTATTAATCTTTTTCATTCTCTTATTACAATTATTGTGTCTATAGCTATTCTAACTGTTTATCTTTTTATTATTATTTATCACCTTTTTATTATTGCTTTTCACCCTTTTATTATTATTTATCACTCTTTTATTATTATACCTCATTCTTTTATTAATCCTAATTCTTCTTCTTTTTATCATTATTTTGTATTGCTTTCTTCTCTTTGATTTATTTTTCTTCAACAATTTGATTTTCCCTTTCATTTTTCCCAACTTATCCTTTGTCCTTTTATTTGGCTTCCTCAACTTCCTTTTATTCTTTCACATAATGTATAGTTACTACATCAAACATAGCTTATTTAGTTATTACCACCGATCTCATATTGGCCTTGTGCAATTACATAAATAATTGATCTGATATTCTCTTTTCAAAATTGAAGATCTCACTTTCACCTTTGCTTATTAAAGCAATCTCTGAATATCTTAACCATTTTATAGAGTCCTTTTGCTTTTATCTTAATTAGCACTTGTAGAGTATTAATCCCTAGTTGACTTGCTTCTTTGTTAGAATCTTATAAACTTGCCTTTATTCTAATAGTCTCTACTTTTCCTTCTCCTACTATTACTTTTCATGTCTGATCTATCTAGCTTATTGAGCTTCTTGTAACTATTACTATTTAATATTTAATTCAGTTATTTATTGATCCTTTTTTTGAGCATCCTTAGTATTCTATTTTTATTATTCATTATCCTTTTCTTTTTCTTTTTCATCTTTCTTTTGAAGTTTAGACTCTTTGTGATGATCTCCTTTATCATCTAAACGATGCTTTTAGATCTACAATGGCAATATCTTCTATTACTTTTCAACGACACCTACCTTCTTATCCTTAATTTTAGACAATCCAATCAATAAATTATTAATGCACTCCAGTCCTTCTAATAATTCATCCTAATCTTAAGGTTTAGTCTATTCATCTATTACATACTCTTATTTTTTATATAAATCCTCCCTCCCCTTTAATCTCAAATAAATCAATGAATTTTTGGGATTATAAAATTTCTATTTACAAACTTACTTTGATTTATCCTCAGAATTTTTATTTTTTTATTAGTTTACATCCTAGACTTATTATTGCTCCTTTTAAACCTATTGAACCTTTGGAATCTGCTTTTATTGTTAATGTTTCTTAGTTATTAGATCTTGTTTCAATTGTTCCTTCCTCTACTCCATTTTCAATTACTCTTATTCAATATCTATTTCTTCAATCACATTCTGATCTTCAAAATATTATTCAATATATTAAGGTTCTTCAACTGCTACTGTAGGTGGACTTGGGTCTCTCGGGATTTCTATAGCAACCGCTGACCTGTCACTCTCTTGTTGATCTTATTCCGACAATTCATCAAAATTAACCTACCATTGTTAATTTTAAAAATCCAACTTTCTCCTTATTACAGGTTCTTCCTCTTCTTGTATCAAGATTGATGGAATTTCGACTGTCTCTTTTTTCACTTGCATATTCGGAATCTGCAATTCTATTCTGTTCGGAGTTGGAGTAGTTTGATTAATTTATTATTGTTGATTCGACTTATTAGAACTCTCTGACTCATTATCCGAGATGTCTTCTATGTCTGAGAAGTCCAGAACGTAATGACTCTATTATTTGTTATGTTTCATATTTAATATTTTGCTTTAGACCAAATTATGATAAATTGCATTGAGAAAAAGAAAAGAATGATTTTTTTATTAATTCCAAAAAAAAACATTCATTATCAAATTTTAATTAAACATTAAAATTGGACATGTTAATTGATGGATAGTAGTAAACAAATTTTACCATACTATACTGAGATTGAAGTATTAATTAATAAATGAAGTAGTAAAATATTTAAAATGATTTTTCCTCAAAATATCCACTCAAATACAAAACGTCAACCCCTTGATTAGATCTTCCCCAAGCACATCCTTATTATACAACAAGATATCCATTACTCCCATCTAAGTCTAGGGATCCAATTGGTCGATCTCATGTATTTCATTTTAAACTGATACCTAAACTTACGAAAAATCTTAGTTATAATTCATTTTATTTTATCTCTCCTTATTCAACCTCGAACAATTGCTCTACATCAATTTCTTCAATTCCTTATTGTATTTCAACCAAACATATGAATCAGGACACTGAATTTCCAAACCTGTGAACTACAATTTGTAATTCATCGCTTTGCAAGTGGCAATCACATAACTCAAAGATGAATATTTGAAATCTGGAAAATACTTGTTGATTTTTTTAACATATTCAATTTCCACAAAAGCAGCCACAATTCCAAAAGCTATGATGCTTTAAACTAGGATCGTAGAATAAATATTCAGACAATAATTGATATCTCGTTAATATTATGACTCCACATCCAATCAATTTTCCTCTTATACGATATTCCATAAACCTCTAACCTAAGTTCAATTTTACGTTCGCGCCTTAATTATATAAGAATTAATCGTTCAATAGAATGCGCGTTGAGTAATACGTTTGAAAACTTTCAAGATTTGAAATTTAAGAATGAACTTTAGCCATGTAATCTAGATAAAGCTTCGCGTTTTCTTCACTTGTGTAGGGATCTCTATTTTAATCATTTATAATACACTATTGACACTCTCATTTCACCTATCCTAAAATCATTCACTGTAAATGTCTTATGATCTATAATATCAATAACTTTTGATTTCTGAATTTCCTTCTATTCTTATTTAGGTTATTTGGCTTATTTGTTTTTTAATTCAGAATAATTGCCCTATTTCTTATTGTTGTTTTTTATTCCCTATTCACTTCTAATTTGAACTATATTAAAATAACCATTCTTATTCTACAACAGTTTATACTTATCCAAAATAACTTTCTCATTTAATTTGGCCCCTATCATTTAATTAAATTACTATTGGACCATTTAGATTGATTTTAATGCCCGTATATTTTAATCAAACAATATTAGGTTGTGATTTGTGTAATAACCAAGATCCTCAGAGTTCCCAAAAATCTTTAATTGTTATTAATCTTTGATCTAAAAATCTAGATTCAAATCGATCTCTTCATTTATCAATCTGCTACATGTTATTAGTTCTTACTAGACTTAATTCATTATGTCTTGAACATCCTCCAAAGGGATATGTTTTTAAATTTTTTTCAATTGCTTTTTATTTTATTAATTGTTCATTTATTAAGGATAATCACCTTCCTAATTTAAAAGAGCATAACCCTCCAAATCAACTTTGGGATATTGCTTGATAACCTAATTAACAAAGGTATCAATTATAGCCTTCTATTTTTTTTTTGGCTAATTTTCTTATATGTTAACTCTTGTGTTATAGCCTACACAACAAGACTAGTTGTGATTGTATTTTCGATAATACTTAGCATTTCTCACAAATCCTCTTTCAAGTAGAAGTTCCATAGTCTCAATACTGAAATTATTTATTGGTTTGAGATAATAGATATATTAGTATTTGCCACATTCATATAAGCAAGATGATTTATTTGAACTCAATTTTTTCAATAATGTTAAACAATGATGTTTACTCTCTTGCTAATTCTTTTAGGTCTGAGAATTCGATGTTTATGTACTTGTATACAAACAGCAACATCCCATTTTTGTTTCACAAAATAATCAATATAAAATATAGTCATGTAACGAGAAAGGTTAAAAATACATTGTAAATTTTTATTCACATAATTTAAATGATAAATTAACAATTTTTTATCAATAATTTATTGAATTACTTTAAAACGACTGCATGTCTAGAGCTATAAGTAATATTATATATTAATTATAAATGCGTAATAATGGTATCAAAGCTAAAATATTTCCTCATTATAGATAAATCTGAAATCATACATAAGTTCATTTCCTAATTCATTGGCATAGAATAAAAAATATTTCGAGATTTCATCCTAGTTTTAATCATCGCACACGAGGTTTGCTTTTACATTCACATCATATAGTTAAACTGTGACTTTTGAGAAGTCTAATGGTGCTACTTGAATTGGAGTATCGATTTTAAAATCTTAGCTTATCATTTTGGCTTTAACCTAATCATTGTACTCAGTCCAAATATATGTATCTGGACATTGAATTTCAGTGCCACTGAATTGCAGTTTATATTCCATTTTTTTTGTTCTAAATGAAGTATAGCCAAGAGTGTGATATTTGAATTTTGGGAAATATTTTTATATCTGCTTTGCATACTCAATTTCAACTAAAATTGAAAACACTCCAAAATTAAAGTTTTTCAACTCAGGAAGATAGAAAAAATATTCCGAAACAAAATACTCTTAAGTTAATATAATAGTCCCCAATGCAATTAGTTTACCATTTAATCTATACTCCATACATCTTTGGCCTAATTTTATTTTAATATTTTGTTTGAAATCCTCTAAAACTGTTTGAGTATTTAAGTAATTTCTACAATATAATTTTATGATTTCCTCATCAGTATTTGGTCTATTATGCACAACCATATGATACTAATATATAAAGTCAATTATGTCTCTACTTTAACCTAAATCTCTAAAAAATTATTAAATTATATGAATACTTAATAGTGATAACAAGAGGGCCAACCTAAAATTGTTAAAATGTGAAGGTCTCAGGGTTTATCAAATTTTTATTTTTAAAATTACTTTATTGTTTTTATTTTTTCTAAATAAATTTTTAGGGTTTCTATTATTATTATTAATTTGCTAACCCTTATTTTTGACATTATGCGTTTTGAATTTATTCTTTAGAATGTATTAGAGTTAAGAATCCTTTTGGTTTTTATTGAACTGTTAATTCATTTTGTGTTTAATTTTTATTTAAAGCAATTCCTAAAAATTCATTGAATTGATTAAGGGAATAGTTTTTACTTTTCATAGGGATTTGATTTAAATGAAATAACAATAGATTTGCATTCGAATAAAATTTGATTTTATTTAAATGTTGAAATATCTTCAAATCGTTTTCTTATAAGGTAAAATTTAAATTCTCTGTCTAAGTTAGTTCCTCAAAACAGGACTTACATAGTTATATTGATGAATTTATAATGTCAAAAAGTGTTTTTTTTTCTTGATTATGAATTTATCTATATTTAGCTTATTTCTATTAGCTGACCTAGATGTGCTATAAATCTTTCTAATTAAAGACCTCTTTTTAAAGTTTTTCCTTTTTGTTTATATCCTATCCTTAACCATACAGATTTAACCGATCTAAAAGTGCTAAGGCAGACTTCATTTGTTTTCTTGAAGGTGCATTTTTTTATAAAACTATCCTCATGTTGTAAGTTTTACAACAAATTTTATTTCTTAATTTATAAAAATAGTCCCCATCCTTAGAGAACAATCTTTCAAATAGCCTTTGATATGTTTAAATGGGAAGTTAAGAATAATCCTCTATGCTTATATAATTGCATGTTTATCCACATTAAAACAAGCAGTTACCTGTAAAATAATCGATTTTTTTTAAATAAATGGTTGGATGCAATTAAAACTTGCATTTAACAAGTTACCCTCTTTTTATGTTGTTGTTGTAACTTATGCTACCCATTTGTTATTAATTAATTAAATAGAAAAAAATATGATTTTGGGAACAGAAGTTAACGAGTTTGTTTCTAATAGACAATAATCTAAAATTCATTATCTCTAAGAGGAGAATAAGTAATTGTAGGAATATATTATTGATCTTGAAAATGCCTTAAAACTAAATAAGTAAGCTATGGCTCTTACTATGGACGGAATGAACAAGCGAGGTCAGGTACGAATGAGTTGAATCATTAAATAGACAAGTGATTCCAGCACAATGTCGATGTGTTACACGAATTATCAGAATTCTCAATTGGAAGGCGTAATAAAATTATTGAATGAAGAAAATGAGAAACTCATGAAAGGATTCTCTAATCAATAGAAAATAGCTTAATAATTATAAACGAAGTTACTACTACAAGAATAGATATCAGAAGAACAGCAAAACTATTACAAAGATTTAATAGGCGATTTAGAATATAAGTTAATAGACTTGAAAAGGAATATCCATGATAAGGAATATGCAATCCAGGAATTGGAGAGAATGAAACCTATCTAAGAAAGAGAAGGATAATTAGTAAAATCAATTGAAATTGTCACTCCATCAGAGCAGAATTTAAAATTGCATGAAGAATTAGAAAATGTTCGAAATTTGCTTAACAAAATTACTACCGAAGCTTAATCCATTACAGAAACCAATAATACACTGAGAGAAGTCAATTACGTATAGTCTTAATCTAATTAAATAGCATTTGAAGAGAGAAATCTTTAAAATGAGAATAGTCCTACGCAGTTAAACGAATTATTAGTGTATGAAAGGTAATAATCATTGGATTTAGAGTAGATTTTGTTTTTAAAGAGTTTCTTGATAAGACTGATGACAATTTGGATCTGAACAGAGAAGTTTAAAATCATAGAGGAAAATTAGAGTCTCTGCATCAAGAATTATATGGTACTAATGGTTTGGGATATGGATTCTCTCCAGAACCTTAGTAACTCAAATATTTAAGCAAAAATGAGAGAATGATATATTAAGAAAAATTGCATAAGATGGAAATGATGGTCAAAGGATTTAAAGAATTGTTTGAAAAAGAAAAAAACGCCAACATTCATATTCGATAATTGTACAATACACTACTCTCAAAATATGAATCCATATTAGATACAAATGAACTTATCATCAAATCTAACCAATTGAAAGATGAAAGAAATGAAAAATAACAGATTGAGCTACATTTTTATAAAAAGCAAACCCAAAGTTTAATGGAGCAATTGAGAAATAGAAAAACTACATTCAATTCCATCGTTCTTAATTAAGAATAGGACATTGCTGTTAATATCTTCAGTCCACGCTTTCAATAGAAGACACAACCCAATTCTTAATAATCGTCCACAATGAAAACTTAATAGTAAAAAATTAATGAATGTGACATTAAGTCATCTTCAAAAGATCTCTAATAATAACATAACTAATCTCAATAGGCCTAAAAGTAATAAAATGTTATTACTTAAAAACCTATTCTACCACAATTAGAAATCAATGATTCCTCCTCTGAAGAGCATGCCAAATATATTTGTCAAACAGCCAGAGGAGATACTCAATAATTAAAAAAATTGAACTATCAATAATAATAAGGATAAATACTTTAATATTATGATATGACAAAATAGGAATGCATTGGATTTTTAATGTCTATGTTTAATGATTACTTTAAGAAATTAGATGTAAATAACTATTTAAATAGTAATAGTTCAGTAATGTTAAAAAGTTGCAATTAATGAAATAAATTGAAGAAAAGCCTCTTGAAAAAAAGGGCATCAAAAGATCATATAGCAATCCATTCTTATACTTTTCAAATACAAATAATATTGCTTTTAATTAACCACCCAAATAATCAGTTGTGGCCATCGTAATATTTTTAATTATAATTAGACCAAAAATGAAATTCAATTATTATTAGCTGAATTATAGAGTAAAAAATAACATAAAAATGATCATTAAGAATTTGGAAATGATCTTTTTAGTGTTGATGTTTCAAAAATAGATATCAAACAAAATAAAAAACGACTTATCGATAATGATCTAAGCTTTATTTCTAATTTTGAATAATAAGACTGATTTATTTATATAAAAATATTATCAATTTTTAAAACATGTCTAAGTAAAACTTGAAGGCCACCTCATCAACTCTTGCTGAATCAGCATACATGACTGAAATGCAATTAAGCTAATATAACTTTAGTTTGAAAGTTGCCAACAAACTGTTATAAGTATAAATTGAAATTACTCCTGATTCTTTAATGATTCAGGCCATCGAGACTGCTATTGATTATTTCACTCAAATATATTATGATTAAGATATAAATGAAAATGCTGAGACTTACGAAGTATTCTCTGCAGATCAAAAAGGGAATCCCTTAAAAACAAAGTTTACGACAGAATAATTACTCTAAGAAATAGAATGTAAGTCCTTCGCATTGGTTACCAAAAAGAAGGGAACTTTATTATCCATTTTAAAATAGCCTATTTTGAAGGAATCCACAATAAAATGCAATAAAGAAATACCTAAGTTCAGATATGACACTACTATTAACAAATGACTACTACACCTATATAATTTTATTTAAAACCATTTATGATAAATTTATACTTGAGCCTTAATTAAGGATTCCGCTCACTTTTCCGTTAGTTTAATCATTAATATTTTTGAAATAAACAAAAATTATTACTCATTTTTATGTTTTGATACGACTTTATTGCTCTATAAAATTTTTCAACCCTGTTGGCATAAGTAATTTCTCTGCTTCATGCTAAGGTAATATTTCCTTTATTATTGAAGCAGCTGTAGCGAACTTTTTATCTAACGACTTTTTTTTTTTTAACAAAATCATTTATTATTGTTCAACATATTGCTCATATTGAATTGGATCCTTAAACAAAGAGGCTGCCTACTTGGCTTTTTCCCATAATGAGTTTTCCGATTCTTTTTAAGTCAATTAAGTTTTCATTCTCCAAGTATCAGATGTCCGACTTGATATTTGTGACTTGGTATCCTTATTTCCATTTATTTTAACTTATGTATTTAATTTAATCCTCTAAGCATGAGCTCTATTAAACTCAACATCTTCGAAATTCAATTATAATTTATCTTTGAGCACAAGAGATTTCTACTCTAAGAACCTTTCTTTATTTAAAAGCACCTATTCTTGTTTCTAAAGTAATTGTTAATAAGTATTGCTGAACCCTTCTTAATGTTTCTTATTTAAACAATATTCATACATTTGATTATTCAAAATTGCTTTCTTAACATTTTCTTAGCATTTTGTTATACTTCTCTTTTCTCTCCTTAAATTTCTTTTTCTCATCTAAAATCAATTAGGATTTTGTTTCTTAGAACTTTTTCATTTTTTCACATTATTCTTTAATGTATTGCTATTGCTCAAATTCAAGTAATTAAGACCTTTTTTCTTATTTATTGATGATCTGACTATTTTTTAAGGCAAAATAGTTTTTCATATCTTTTTTGTATAATTCCACCTTTGTTTAAGCCTAGGTTTCTTGATTAGAACATTCATACCTTTTAATTACAATTTATTCAATCTTTCAGTAATAGTTTACTGAAATAAAGTCTCTTGTTGTTTCTTTTTCTCATGTGCTCTTTCAGTATAATTATCATGCTTAAAATTCTTTTTTAAAAATCTGCCTTACAATTATTCTTGGATCCTGGATTCATTTTCAACGCATGTAATAAAGTATTGATTCCTTCTCTCTAATTCATCCACCTCCTCACTTGATTTATTTTTATTACTTTCTCTTTCCTTCTTTTTTGTAAAACTAGTTTCGCTTTTTCGTTATTAAAGATTTTAATGGTGCTGTAATTTTGAATTTTGTTTCTACAAATACTCCACATTCCTTTTTTCCTCCTGCAATTATTAATAAATTAGATTGTGCAGTATTTTTTATCTCGATAAACTCTTTTTCTCCTTTTTCTCCTCAATCATAACACTCTCTTCACTGAGATTTGAGAAACTAAAATAATGAAGTATTAAAACTTGTTCTCTTATTGATTGAAAGAAATTTACTTAAGAGATTGATCTCCTAATTTGTGTCTTTGTTTCGTTGCCTATATTTCATTAATGATCCCTTTTTTTATATTCAAAGATTATACTCATCATCCTATTTTTATAATGATTGTATTTCATCATTTGGACTTCCGGCGAGACCGATGGAAACTACTCAATGGATCTAAAAAGATAGAATTTGGAATAGACTTATAGATGAGATCGTTTGGATCGTATCCTAATCTCAAACATAATTTTTGGGTTGTTATTGATTACGGACTTGTTTAATCAATCATCTTCCTAAAAATCTAGTCATCAACCTGATTTATCATTAAATTAATTATTTTGATGGATTAAATACAAGATAATGCCGATGTTATTGAACCAATTTTCAAAAAGCTAAAGGATTCTTTTTGTACTCATCAGACAAAGTGTGTTAAATTTAGAAAGGCTCAACTCAAAAATTTACTAAGAGGTCTTGAAGAGATGGAACAGCAATTTCATACTGCTTTAGAAAAGGATCTAGGTGTGACAATGTTCAGTAGTTAAATGACTTCAACCATCATCACCAAAGCAGAAGTGGAGAATCAATTGGCGCATATTGATGAATGGAGTAAGGAAGTCAACGTAGATACACCATTTGTAATATTCTAATTATATATCATAGGTCATTGGTCCTGGGTCATCCAAAATAATATATGAACCTCTTGGAGTAGTTCTGGTTATTGCTGCATGGAACTATCCTCTTTACACAGGAATCCCACCCATGGCTGCTGCAATCGCTGCTGGAAATTGTGTGATTCTTAAACCATCAGAACTTGCTCCACACTCTTCAAAAGCCATGTACGATTTAGTTACAAAATATCTTGATTAATCCTTCTATGCAGTAATATAAGGAGGTGTAGAAGTCTCAAAAAAGATTACCACTTTCCCATTAGATTTAATTATATTCACTGGAAGTCCAGAGAAAGGCAAGTTGGTTGCAAAGGCTGCCAGTGAAAATCTAGTGCCATGTATACTAGAATTGGGAGGTAAGTCACCTACCATAGTGGATAAGGATTGTAATCTGAATGTTACAGCTCAAAGGATTATTTAAGGTAGATTTACAAATGCAGGTCAAACTTGTGTTGCCTGTGATTATGTGTTCCTTCATGAATCAATTAAAGACGCTTTTATTAATGAAATAAAGACTGAACTAAAAAGATTCTTTGGAGAAAACTCTTAAAATTCAAATGATTATTCAAAAATTGTGACTGAGTTCCACACTTCAAGATTATAAGAACTCCTCAAAGACCATTAGGGATAAGTAATCGTAGGAGGTTAAGTAAATGTCAACCAAAGATATGTTGAACCAACCATCATTTTACAACCAAAAGTAGATTCTAAACTAATGACTGAAGAAATCTTTGGCCCAATTCTCCCTATTCTCCTATTTGAAAATATCAATCTAGTCATTGAATTTATCAATTCAAGACCCAAACCTTTGGCTTTATATTATTATGGAAGCAACAGCCACCATAAAAAACTGCTTGAATAAAAAACATCCTCAGGCGCATTAGTATTCAATGATTCAGTTTTCCATCTTTTGAGTAAATTTAAATTTCATTCTAGATCCAAATTTACCTTTTGGAGGTGTTGGAAATAGTGGATATGGAGCCTATCATGGAATCGCTGGATTCAAAGGTTGTAGTCATGCTAAACCTGTTTTTAGTAAGTCTACTTTAAATATCTATCCATTCAATATTAGATACCCTCCATTTACCAAACATAAGTTACAGACCTTATCATTATTGTATTCAAAATATATCTATCTATTAGTTTCAAATTTGCTGAGTTGCCTTAAAGACATGTTATTAATGCCACACTCTTTTTTTCCTTCCTAATTGCTATGAAAGTAGCCTAAAAGAAAGGTTATTTGAAGAAGTTTTTGGAATTATCCAAGCCATACATTGATAAATTGTGGAAGAATGCAAATTTATGAATAAATCATATAATTTATAATAAAAAATGTCTGAATCAAATTATTATTAGAGATTTGGAATAAATCAATCAGTTTATAATAGTGAGTCACCCAAACAATTGACTCCTATACTTAAAATCAAACACTCATTATCTGATGGGGATATAGATATGAGAAAGGACAGCTATGGGAATTATATAAAGCATGGTCAAAAACAGCATCGAATTTAATTTAGAGAGAAGAACGAAGTGTTTATAGGTATTAGATGAATTGATTTCAATAGTCGAAAATTGGAAATAATACAACACTGATATGGCAACTCAAGAATCTCCTTGTCTTTGTACAATTTTGTGAATTTTTATCATTCATTTTCATTAACTTGTATAAATTACTGCAATAGCAAATCTAAAATCTCTCAAAGCCCAACAAATTGTTCGTATTACTTACAACTGTTTAATATCATTCTAAATTTATTTTAATTTAGTTTTAACTTTCTTTAATAACATTTATATAATAATATGAACTTAATTTTATTCATTTTGCACGAGCAGGTTGCTTCACCGCCCCTCTTAAAGTATTTTTGTGTTTGAGGTAAGAGTCGAAAAATGTATTTAAGTCATTTTTCATCAGATGATTTTTTATGTTTGGCTCATTGATCATCTCCTTCATGGTCTCATCAACAACTACATCATATAGCATATCTCAATACCATAATATGTTCTATGTGCTGACTTATGTTAACCATATCCTGTGTGAGTTTTATCTTCATAATCTTTAATATGATCTACCTTGAATAGAATTGCTTAAGTAGCTTAATCTTTTTCCTTCTGTTATTTTAGTGGTTTCACGAGTTCCTCTAATCGCCCTTCCTTTTTCAGTTATTTATAATGATTAAAATCGTCCTCCCTTTTACGATTCACATCCTACATTTGAGTAGTCATAGTCCCATAATTATCAAGTCCTAATGAAATCAATGCAGAAGTGGTCAAAACTGATACAGGAGGTTTAGGCAATGATCTAGTTAGACTATTAAGATTTGCAGGAGGTTATTGTGTAGCAAACTCTTCAATATGCTAATCTAAAACTGGTTTAATTAATTTTGTATGTTCGAATTCAGGGACTTCCTTTTCATAAAGTTCATCCTGCACCTTATTATAAAGAGCAGCTCTCTCTTGAAGAATCTCTATTTTATTTCTCTTATCTAAGAAGTTCATTAAATTATTTATTAATTTCAATAATGTCTCTCTATAATTAATAAATAAAAACTTTATTTTTCTATGTACATCTAACATTTTTTGATTAAATAAATATGAGAATGATATTAGTTTTATTAAAATTGATAAATTAATAACTAGAAGTAACAATCTAATTGTTTACTTTAAATGAGTATAAAATTATAATTTAATTTTTAAATATTGACTTTATTCTATAAAATAGAAGTCAGCAAAAGATTATTAAATATTAGGAGAAAAATGATTCACTATTAAAATGCTCTAACACCTACTGATTGAAGTTTACTGCTGAAAGGTCTAGATCTTTGATTGCTCTTGATTTATCTACTCACACCAGTTTAAGGTCTGAATCCCTAAGAAGATGTTTTTGTAATTATTGGACTTTTATTGGAGTTTTCTTGTTGAATAATTTTCATCAAGTCAAGCAGATTATCATATAATTGGAAACCTTGTTATGCTTTACTAGCCTATATTTTGGAAGTGCCTTTTACTAAAGCCACATGTTAATAGAAGCCTTCGGTTAATTATTAGATGTCTCTATCATTTATTTGATGTCTTTATGAAACAAAAGTTGGGGAGAGTAAGCGATTCTTAACAATTTATTTTTCAATCATATGATGATTTTTGATCTCTTCTTCTTCAATATTAAAATTTTCACAATCACCTCCTAATGACACCTTCTTCAAAGCTGAATGATTTCTAACAACATTCTAATTAGCTATTAAATTATTAATAATATGAAACTTTTATCATATTTTTTTGTGTTTCTCCAATATTTGGTCTCTGATTGATATGGCAATTAAATCATTTCTTCATTTTCATCTATTTTCATCATTTATTTTGTTTAAGTGTTGAGACCTGGTGCTGTAATTGGTCTTTATCTTTATGCCGAACTTTGAACAGGCGATATTAGAGCAGTCATTGGCCTTAGTTATTTTTCAGGAGTTATTTATAGGTTTTCTAATTCTTATTCCTTTTTGGCCTTGAAAGATTATTTGGAAAATCCTTAGAAACCATATCAATAAATAAATACCGTAGTTCTCTAAGTCTTCTTAATAATCTTAACGAAGATCTTCAATATTATGATGTTATTTCTTGTGTCTGCCTACAGGATCAAAGTGGTCTTCGATTTGCTTTTCCCTAAGCATCAACGCTTAATATTTTTTATTTAGTAATGTTAGACTCATGAAAATTAATAATAATAATAATATATTCAAACCTAGAACTTTTTTTAGTTATTCATTTATTCGTAGAGATTTAACTTTGTAGATTTATCTTTCGTAAAAATGAGCTATAATTTAAGACATTCTTGAAGAACTGTTTTATTTAAGTTTTATCAATTTAAGAGCGCTATTTGTATCATATTAATTTAGAGAAAATTTAATGGCATTTGTAAATCAAAATGGAATTGTTATTGTTATTCAAAAGTAGTAACAAATATTATAAAAGGTTCGTTATATTGACTGAAATACATGATTATTATTTAATTTGTAAAAACAATAATAATTATTATGATGTCGGGGATAGAATATATTTATTGTTCATATGTAAAGATCTTTTCTAAAGTCAAAAAATCATAGAGGGCAGCTGATATTGAAACTTTTGTAAAGATTTTAATTATAAGTTAATTCAAACATCAATTAAGTAGTCATTCGAAAATTTACTTTACTTGATGGCAACTATAGGATCCATCTCTCCCTCCATTCTATCATTTTTCCACAAGCCAACATACTTCTACCCATTCTTCCAATAATAAGTTCCCTTTCCTTATCTCTTACCATCCTAAAAGAACCCTTCATAATAATCTCCGTTTGCATACTCATATCTTCCTTAACCATTCTTAGTTCCATTAGCCCATTCTCCCATAAACACATCACCATTAGTCAACATCAAAACTCCTTAACCATTTCTAACGTCATTCCTATATTCTCCTTCATACTTATCTCCACTCAAATAATAATAGATTCCTTTGCCACAACGCTCGCCATCAACAAAAGTTCCCTCATATCTATCACCATTGACATAATAAAATATTCCATGTCCATTCTAATTTTCATTTTTCCATTCTCCTTGATATTTAGCTCCATCTGCATAAAAATATGTACCTTAACCATATTTTTATCCTCCAGACCACTCTCCTTCATATCTATCTTCATTTGAATATTGCATAACACCAAACCCATTGGCTTTGTCTTCTAAAAACTCTCCTTCAAATCTGGATCCATTTTAATATTCAAAAACACCTTTGCCAGACTTTTCCCCGTCTCTCCACTCTCCATAATACTTGTCACCACTAGTATATATGTACATACCAGTTCCATGTTTTTCTCCATCTAACCATTGTCCATCATATTTCTCATTTGTTGCAAAATAAGTATAAGAACCCTTTCCATTCTTTTTATCATTCATCCATTCTCCTTCATACTTATTTCCATTCACATACAAATACACTCCTCTTCCATGTTTTGCACTCTCCCTCAATTCCCCATCATACCTTTCCCCATTTGCAAATATATAGACTCCTCTTCCATGGAATCTATGTTATTCAATCTACATTACCTATCATCCTTCCATTCTCCAACATATTTATCTCCATTACTATAATGATAAATTCCTTTCCCGTTCCTTTTTTCATTAATAACTTCCCCTTCATACTTACTTCCATCAACATAGTTTTTTATTCTGATTCCTTTTTTGTATTTACCTGGTTCTTCTAAATCCTTTATCCATTATTATTCAAACCTAAAAACTATTTCATCTTTCTCTTTAAGCAATTTTTATTTCTCCTGTTCCAAGGATTTAGATGGAGGAATTTTGAATTTTAGATCAGCCATTTCAAAATTTAATTTAATAATACTACTAAAATTTTCTGTTAATTTTATTACACCAAGAATTTACATCAAATTAATATACCTTTTACATGGTTTTAAATCTAAAACCACCTCTATTTTTATTTTTAACCAAAAACAATAACATTGTTTTCTCAATGAATCATATAATTTAGAATATCAAATACAGCTCAATTACTAGTTTACATCAAGAATTCAATCAGTTATATTTTTACTAAATTATTATACACTATTAGATAAATATTATGATTAAACAAATTAATAACATTTATGTTTCAATTAGTTCTTCATTATTATTACTGTTGTTGTTTCAATTATTGTTTCTTTTATTAATTTATCTTGACTATCTACTCTCTTTTTTCTACTTCTAATTAAATATTAATCAGAGGTTCGTTATTAATTTATTTCATCAAATTGAGTTCATTTAAGATTAACACTTTCAAATCTTTCAATAATATGGTGCTATCATTTTCAAACTGAGAATCTAGGTGTCCTTCAAATGAAGGTTCATCATCAGGATCTCTAATTGATTCTAAATAGGGGTGATTTAACGCCTGTGAATTAAATAAAATTGATTACCTCAGCACTTGTAATTCTCTTCTTAGGATTAATTTCTAGCATTTTATCCAACAAATCAATTGCATGTGGATTTGTATATTTGATTACACTACCAATTGAACATTTCATTTTTGTCTAGAGACTATTCACATATTTCTTTGCATTGCTATTTGTAATAAATTATAAGTCTTCATCTTAAGGTTTACCTAGAGTATCAAAAATTAACTTTATCATTTATATGTAATTGGTTCCTTTAAATAAAATTTGCTTTGTAATTAATTCAGCAAATGTGCATCCCAATGACCAAATATCAATTGCTGTTGAATATTCATGAGATGATAACATTACTTCAGGAGCTCTATAATACCCTAATTGATTATATATTTAATACTTGTTACTACGTATTCTGTCAACATGTTCTGGCATCTATTATCCTCTGCTTCCAATTCTTCTATTTATCTTGCCAATCCAAAATCGCAATAGCATATTTCACAATTCTCAGTAGCCAAAATATTGCTTGGCTTTATATCTCTGTGGACAATACTTGCAGAGTGCAAATATTTTAACCCTTTAAGTAATTGATATCTAAATAGGAATATGGTAATTACATTATGTATTGGTAGTGCTAATCAGTAAGATTTTGTCCGCTCTTAATAATCTTGTAGAGATCCACTTCTAAGTAATTAGTAACTAAATAGATTTCTCCAAATTCCAACTCTTTGTTGGAATCATCATAGATGAGATTCTCTAGATGAAGGATATTCTCATGTTGCATTGTTCTCAAAATTCTAATCTCTCTCAACACTCTTTTTGCGTCGATCTCATCTCTTACTAGATGAAGCTTTTTAATAGCCACTTTCTATTTCTCTGGATCAGTTTGTTTCTTGTCAATAGCAAGGGCTACATGTCCATAGGCACCAGCACCTAATAATTTCTTCACTTCGTATCTAGCGCCTACGTTGAATTGAATGCCAGAAACTATTTGATTCATAAGTATATAATTAATAAATCAATTCACCATTTTATGTTATGTTTCTACGCAATCTATCTTAATTACATCTCGGTCTTATCATGTTTCCTTACCAACCCAATCCGTTGTTAATACTATAATACTCTTTAAGTCTATGAATCCGTGGGATCACTCAAAATCTATTAATTTTGCACTTATTTTTATTATGATTACTCATCATTTACTTTCGTTTCAAACAATGTTCTCCTAGAACCTTGTTTAGTGCCCTTGTTCAATATGAAATTATTCGGAATTCTTAATGGGTTTATATTGTTATGAGACTTAACTTTGTTTCTATCCAAAAGTTACCGAATATGGCCCATAAACTCATTATATTTTTATTCATTTTGCATAGAGGGCAATGCGAATTCCTAATCCATTATTTTAAACATAGGATGTCTCTCTGATTTAGGGACATTAATTAGTTAATCTTTATTTTGTTTACCCTTAATCTGTTACTATAAATAATTAGTCATTAAATATAAATAATATTTCAATCATTTTTAGATTTTTCTAAGTACAATATCATCTGTAGTAGTCTGGAGAGAACTCTAAGAGTTCACATACAGAATACTAGCATTTCTTTGTGGTCTAATTTTGAAGACGAAATCTTCTAATCTCTTCTTTTACATTATACGCTCATCATTATTTAAGAGATTGCTCATTGAAGCACTCTTTACAGATCTAGTTTAGCCTTTCATTCCGTTGTAATGAATGTCGTTGATATTCTATAATACAGGATTAAATTATTTTGGCTAAAGTGTTCTCCCCAGTTTGATTGGACTACACTCCTCCAAGGGAGTTTAAAATAGGGTAGATCTAAGAGATATCTTCTGAGGATATAATTAAAATTTTTGTTATCTTATAGGTGTTTTCAATATCAATGAGGACTGCTATGATTTGATTTGGGAGTCTACTTTTACTTGTGGTTCCATAGCTGGCTTCTTGTTAGGGGAATTAGGCTTGCTGCTCTCATCCAATTTTGCCATTGAGGTTGTTCTAAATCTCATTCTTGTTTTCGGTGATTCCTGAGATGCCAAAATGGCAGGCTTATCAATTTATTAAGATCCCTACCTCTTTAAAAATAGAGGGTTTTACATTAAATGTTCTAAGTAGTGTTCTTCACTTACTTCCCATCCCTAATCCATTTCTCTTGCAAAATTATCAATTTTTATATTATTTTATATTATTTTATGAAACAATTGCAAATTACATACAATAGAATATCAATCCAAGTATATTAATCTCAATAACTATTTCGATTTATATCACTGAATGTTCGTGACGATTATTCTTTGAGATTTAGAGACTTTTTTAATTATATTGAAAAAGATATATTCACAGGTTATATATTCTTAAATTTTATACTAATTATACTAATTTGATGTAATAAATAAGATGAAAAATCAACCTAACAATGAAAGACATTTTTAATAGTAGACCTCCTTTTATGCTTCAGAAAGAATATACTCTTAACAAATAATTTCAGCTTTTTGATTGATTTTGCTTAGTTCTTCTGTTTTATTTCTAAATTATAAAACAAGTAATTTACATGTTATTCGTTTTGATAATTTCTTCAAGAGAGTTCAAAAGTAATTTATGCTCAGTTTGAACTCCTTAAATCTTTTCTCTTGATTGTGTTTCAAAGGATTAAATAATCTTTTTAAATGAGAAAAAAGCATCTTTGATAAAATTTTTGAATTCTTACTATTACAGTTTGAGTGATATAATTTGATTTTGCAAATTTTTAATTCTTGTTTAATCAAGATTATTGGATGGCTTTAATAAAGATGGCTATAAGGAACTTAATTAAGTATTCTCTTAAATTTGAAATCCTATTTTTGGAACTTTCAGTGTATTTATGTATTAATTTTTAGGATCATTTTAAAATATTTTAGCTAATAAATTTGAGCAATAGTATTTTTATGATAACAGTTCCTATTATAATCTATTAATTTTGAACTCCTATAATCTAATGATGGAGTCCTACTAATCTATTTTGTTTTTCAACTCAGTGACTAATTATTCTATTTTCTATATGTAAGATGATACTTGTGATAATCTTCTCAGATGTTGTTGTCAAGGATTGTTTCTGCAATATCAGAGATAAACCATCATTCTCTTATAACAAAAGCCTTGGATGATTTGTTTATAATCGATTATGAGTGTTGTTTTAAACTTATTTAATGTGAAACTTTTTGCTTTGCTTAAATGCTGTAATTCTTTCTGTCTTAATTATCTTACTACTAATCTCAGGATCTGAATTGCCCACAGTCCTATTCAACACATTTGCATCTGGCAATTAAATAGGCTAGACATGCAATTTGAGATGCTGTTTTTTTATAGGTGGTGGTGAGTGTGAATTTTATGTAATTTACATATTAATATTTAATTCTCACTAATCATGCCAATCCTCCTTAATTTAATTTGTTTCTAATGACTGTGCTAAATTCTGCAGAGTTCACAAAGTCTTTAGCATTTCTAGTAGTCTAGAGTTGAATTTAATATTGAGCCTTCAATTCATTGTAAATTTGGATCTCTTAGGCTTGAGCGTCTTTGTCCTATTCTAATTGATACATCTTATTGTTTACATAAAGATTCGTTGTAATTTTATAAATCAAGTTCATTCTAATTCAAGGCTTCTTAAGTTGATTTCAATTTATCTGAAATAAAATTTATATATGTAAATACTTTAATAGGTAGCCAAAACATAGGTAGCTTCTAGGAGTGATCTCTTGAATTCTTAATACTCAGTGTTCAATGTTTTTTATCTCTCTGCCCAAGTCTCTTCAATCTATTTTTCGTCGGTATTTTCCTAATTTTATAGCATATCATTTTACTTAGTTCAGACTACTAACTAATTAGTTTCTTGTGTCCTATAACAAGTCTCTAATTTTCTTGGCTTATCCTTAATCTGAGAAGTTCTGTGTCAATTAAAGTAAGGCTTCAACGACTGGGTGAATAGTGCTGGTTTTTGCGATTTTATTATTGACTCTTTTGACAGCCTAATGGATTGTTGCTTTTTCAGTGAATGCTATATTTCCATTAATTAAAGAGTTGATCAATTACAAAGCCTCATCCACAGCACTGATAGCTCCTTGGTGTTCACTCACTACAATCTTTATTTATATTACCTCTGTCTAGATAAGCTTAATGTTAATTTTATCTATTTAATGTTTCTCTAGCTAAAGAATCTCTATTGTCATTTATAAAACCATTCAATCTATCAATCTTTTAATTAGTTTAATCAATGCTTGGCAATAATATTGCATCAATAAAGTCCTTTTCGTTGAAAATGTTGATTTCTGTTTGACCAATGTTAATGTCTAAGTTTTCTTAAGTTATTTGATGTTGATTTGTTGATCTAGTAAAATCGTCTTCTAATTATTGCAATTCAGCAGTCAGTTCATTCTCCAAATCTCCAATTGCCGTCACCAAATCATCTTTATAGTTATTTCTCATTCATACCTAATGGACCTCTCATTTCTGCATGAGTCTGAGCCATCTCAATAATAAATCTCCCCAAATTACTTTAGGAAAGCTCATCAATTTTCTCGGTGCTCAATTGCACCATACTTGGATCAACACAGCTGACTAAATAAATAGTCATTATAAAAGCTAAGACTTTTTACATTAGCTAATTTAATATATATTAATATAATCCGTTTTAATATAGTTGTCATGTTATATGCTTTTTTCAATTTTAAAAGGCTCAAATAAACATAATTAAAATTAATTTTATTCTACTACATTCCGATTTCTATTCTGCAAAATAATAAGTAATCTTATTATTCTGTATTTTTATACATAAATTTCAGTATTAAGGGTTTCTAAAGCGTGTTAATATTCTTTATCTATAATCTTCATAGCTCCTACAGCTGGTTCATTTTTTGTACTCCTTCACTTACTTACTACTCATTCGTTGCCCTATAATTGAACATTTTTTATTATTTTGATTATTATATAACATCATTTTTAATCTAATAATTCAATTTAAGATCAACTTAATGAATTTTACTACTAAATAAAAGTATATTTCAAAAGAATCAGTTTTTAAATGCTTTTTGCTCCCCACTTAATCTTATCATCGCTCTTTATTGTTTCATAGCTAATTAAAGTTTAATCACAATAATTATAATTTTAGCAAAAATATATGTAGAAAAAGATAACTGAATCATTTTTTTTTTAATTTTGATACGAATAATTTATTACTGTCATTTGAATAAAATTATCATATAATATATCAATATATTACTGAATTGGATATTGAAAACAGGATGGATTCACAGAAACAAGAATTAGAAAGAATTTTGAAGAGAAATACATAAATTTAGACAAATTTAAATTATCAATATTAAAAAATAGATAGTGAATTATAGAAATAAAAGGACTAATTGCTTGCTCGGTTTAAAAAATACCAAAATTGGGTAATTACAAATAATGAACAAATTAATAAAAATATTTAAAAGGCTTAACTCAACACAACAGAAATATAAATGCTGACTATATTAAAGTAAGCTTGCAAGATATAGAAACTAATTTTATGCTCAACCTTATTCCAATTAGATTTTTTCTGCCATTCGGACGAAATCTGGTAATATCATAAGGCACATAACTTAGTGCATTTATCTAATTAAACTTCTGAAAATTTATAAAATTCATTAATATTAAAAATGGATTAAAAAAAATTTATAGAAGCCAAATAGAAACTTAAGGATTATAGAATTTTGTAAACCCTATGCTAAATTGATTTCTCTATTTACAAATTGGCGAAAAACAAAAAAACTGGGGATTACATTTTAATAAAAATTTATGCTAAAAAATCTCTTACTTCTAACATTTCTTTAAGGAATAAGGTTCAATAGGAACAAATATTTTTATCTACCTTAAAAAGTCCTTTCATTGTACATAATATCTTAATTAGATTAAAACCTTTGATACTTTTGAAGATGAAGATAATTATTATATTTTATAAGAGTATTGTCAAGGGGGAAATCTCATTTCTCTTTTATCAAGATTCAGACCGGATAATGATTTGGCAGTGTAAGATTTTTATAATAAAACGAGATTTTATGCTGCTCAAGTTGTTCTTTTACTCGAGTATTTGCATTCCAAAAATATCTTATTTCGGTGCATTAATTCAGAAATTTTTCATATTTGTTCTGATGGTTATCTGAAAATATCAGATTTTTTCCATGCGAAACAAATGTAAAAAAAGGGTAGAACTTATACCATAGCAGGCTTTCTTGAATATATTGCCCCAGAGGTCATTTGTTAACATGGTATATATTGAATTTTACCATAATTAAGGTCATGCATTATCACCAGATTGGTGGGCCTTAGGAGTGTTGATTTTTGAACTTTTGGCTGGAATTCTTCCTTTTTATGGTGACTTTCATATTTTGTTTAATTAAATTTAAAAAGGGCAAATAAAATACCCAGATTATTTTTCAAAGTAAATAAATATCATTTCTATTAAATAGAGAAGCAAAAGATTTAATTTCATAATTGCTATAAGTTAGACCATTCAACAGGCTTGGATACATAAAAGGAGGAGTTAATGATGTCAAAAAGCATAAGTGGTTTAAAAATATTAATTGGAAAGAATTAGCTCAAAAAAATATCAAGGCACCATATATACCAAAGATTAAGTACAGGAATATATATATATAAAGTGGTTTTGGAGATACTTCTAATTATAATTATTATCTTTAAAGTAATGAGGGGGAGGATATAATCAATTAATTCTAATAATGATAATCTACTAATTGGTGGATTTGATGTTTAAAATAAATATATTAAAATAAAGCTAAAGTTCTATTTTTTAATTTAAATTCTAGAATGCACTACTAAGAAGTTTGTTCTTTAATCAATCATATCATATACTAATGTATATTTTAAGAACAAGAGTATTATACAATAATTCCAAATTTTCACGGAAGGGAGATAGTTTTGGGGTGACACCAATAATTCGGATCTATTGAACCAGAGTATATTAATAATATTAATAAACCCCAAAAGATACATAATCTTTGGATATTCTTATCTATTGAGGTAGTTTATAAAATAAACAATGAAATTTTGCTTAAATTAAAGATTTCTGATACTTTGAAAAATCTGATTAATTTAACAATTGGAAACTCATATACTGTTACAAATTTAGTAACAAAAGAAACAGGAAACTAATAATTTCATTTTATCTGAATGAATATATAATATTATTTTTATTATTTTAACGAATTCTTGTATGAATGATTAAGAGAGTTTGCTATCTACTACTTTCCAATCTTACATCCAATCCTAAGGAACTAATTTAAGGTAAAACAAAATTCTGCTGCACATTTTAGTTATTAAAACTATAATGCATCTCAATTATTTATTTAACTATGAAAATAACATAATTTTAAATTAAAATTCAAGTTTTACACTATTGTATCTAAATTTGGTAGAAATTAGATTTCTATATTAAATTATTATTAAAATGAAATCTGGATCAATTTTTTATAAATTTTTATGCTTTCTTTAAGCTAAATTAATAAACGAATAAATAATTATCAATAGTATTGGGAAAGCTGATTTTAATAATGAATATTTTAGAATGTTAAATATTAATTTTAATACAGAGAGAGTATTTCATTTGGAAAAATAAGAATAACCATATCTTATTAATTGCATATGAATAAAAGAAGATTTAAAATCAACTAGCATTGCATTTCTTTTGATATTAATCTTGAATAATTAGAAAATTCTATATAAACTGCTAATAAAATAAATAAATCAAATTTACTGTCCATATAGTATTTGTCAAGTTACTAGATTAGCACTTAAGATTTCAGCAAACTAAAATCTTTAGGAATTCATTATGTCTAAATTCTGAAAACAACAGTTAAACCTGCTATAGAAAATTAAGTATAAGCAAAAAATGAGAAGAAATTAACTATGATTTGTTATTAAAAGTTGAGGATTTTATTCTTTCTATTTGGAGGATCTTAAATAAGATGAAATTTAAAGAATTATTTTAGATATATAGGCTCAACATTTCGATAACATTTAATAGATACAGTAGATTTTATAATCGATGGAAACACTCTATTTAGAAATCTACTTACAATAAGAAATTAGATTAAAATAACCTTTTTGTTGTTTTAGGATATGATTATGTTTAAATTATTAAATTTTCATTTAGAGTATTTTTTAAACCCATCCATATATTGAGACTGTCCTAAATTATATTCCATTGGTTCATCTACTCCAACATAGACTTTGTTCATTGCTTAACTTATAGGAGAAGGAGGAATATTAAAATACACTTAGGGTGGAACAATAAATTAAACACTAGGTTGTAATACTTTACTATTGTTTAAGGAATCAATCTTTATTAATAATGAATAAGTACTCTTTCTTTGTTAAAGAACTTATTGTATTGTTCACTTATAAAATTATTATTTGGTTTGCTATTATTGAGACCATTTAGTAAACTGTCCATTTTCATAAGTTTAATTGGATTAGAATTAGTAAACATTGATAGTTACTACTTATAATCCTAGTGATCTTATTAGGAATTTGATTGATCATCATTATAATTTCCACATTAATATAGATCATCAAAATTTCTAGCTTATTGATGGTCGATAATGTCATTAACAAGCATTTCATCATTATTATTCATTTTATTTTTAACTCTTATTTTGGATTTCTACAAATCTTAATCCTCCTATTTGTTTTCCATTTTAACCATTTTCCTTGAATCTTGTTAAAACTGATTTTGCTATTATAATTATTGTTATTATTATTATTATTATTATTATTATTACTATTATTGTATTTTTTCACCATTTTCTATTTTATTTCTGAGCCTCATTTACTATTATCCATTAGGTTGTTATTACTAATGATTCAATTATTAAATTTATTGTTATTTACTTGAAGCTCTGGTTCTTTTTTAGTCGACACTTTATTCACTTTCTGCTTCTGATTAAGATTCACTTTCTTTTCTCTTTTGAAATCCAGGGTACTAACATATTTGATATTTAACATACATCCTGTTTAGTGAAAACCTTTTTATGGTTAGATTAAATCATTTCCATTTCAATATTTTCAGTAGAGGTGAATTAATAAACATTTCCACTTAGATCTGTAAAACACAACAGCATTTTAATGTTACACAACACAGCCAACTCGCATGCTTTTTTCAACAAACCATTTTTCCTTTTATTGAACGTAATCTAACATAATATTAAGTAGTAATTTAAATTATATAGTGGTTCTAAAAATAGTAGAATAAGTAATTAAAATAATAAATTTACATTCCTTATACGATCATCTTTAAGATATTGAATGTCAATCTTATTCCTTCCCATAATATATTAAATAATAAATTATTTAAAATTAATCTTTTATAAAAATGTCTAATTTTTGGAAAGAGATCCAAAACTATTCTGGATGCACAGATTTCGAATAGTTACAGTATTATCTCAACCTCATCTATAAAGTACAATTAAATAAAAGTTTAGTATCAAGTTTAATTGGAGGACTTTTAAACTATGCACCCTGTGTATCTAGCAAAATTACTGCATATACACTAATTAGCAATACAATATTATGAACATTCCACTGAAGAGTTGATTGAGTATGAAAAATACAACCAAAAAATGACATAAGACATTGTGGAACAAGTGAGTATATATATAATTTCTAGATCAGAAAAACGGAAAAAAAACTTTTAGAGAGCAAAGTAAATATAAAGGCAGCACAAAAAAAACTGTCATTAGAATTGAATCAGAAGGAAATATTTATGCAGAAAATTATAAACACCCAATTAATCTAATGTCTTTATTGTGATAAGGTGGTCACAAACGAGTCTTAGTTTGATTTACATATGAAATAATATCATAAAGGGGAATTCAATAAAAAAGAGGTCAATACTATCAATCAAGCTTTGCAAAATCAGTTATTGACATAGCAATTGAGTAACAAAGTTATCTAATAAAATCAACAAAATTATATAGCCTTAAATTATCAACTGCTTTAATTCACTAAAGATCAATTATCAAGAGAAACAACAAACTTCATGGGAAATACGTTAGAAGTCACTGGAAAAATAAAAGATATTGATCAAACTTATACAAAAGAAATAAAGAACTTGGAAGAAGAAATCAGCAATAAACTGAATTTGATTTAACTTAATGCCGAAAAAGAAGAATAAATAAGAGAATAACAAGCGAAAGAAAAAGTAGCATAAATGGAAGATAAAATACTCCAAGAATTTGAAAAATCAAAATCTCATCTTTTGAAATCGAAATAACTTAATACAATGAAAAATCTAGGGAAATCTCAAGAAAGTGCAGTCAATGTCTCTCAACATCATCCATCTGTTGCTTTCTACTAATCATCTTAGCTTCATAGAGGATAAACAGGTATTCATATCAAAAGTCTTGCAAATATTGAATAGGATGAATTAATTGAAGATGATCAACATTATAAAACTAGTTTACAACAATTCAAAATTCAGATTAAAAATCCAGAATCAGACTCCCATCTGCAAGGTCAATTTGAATAATCATAATTGTTATCTGATTCTTTATAAGGAAGCTAACGCATATTGGTTCAACCTTAAACTGATGTATTATAATAATCAAAATTCTCAAAACCACTTTACAAGAAGAACTCTGGATCTGAAGAGGATTAATCATTTAATAAAAATGAAAATCTATAATCTTAAGACAATATTGATTATCTGATTGAAAATCTTGATATATACCGCAATGCAGTTGAGTCATAATAAAATATGCTGTTTGAATTGTAATTATATTATTTTTTAAAGTTTTAGGTTATAAAATAGAAATAAAGGTTCGAGATCTACATATACAGACATTTAGAAAAAACATTATCGATAAATTTTGGAGAAAAATATAGAGTAAGACCTCAAAGGGATTGAATAATATGATCTTAAACATTTGAGAAAGATTTATGATGAATTGAATAAATAACTAAAGGATTAATAGGCAAATGTTGATTAAAAACTCTAATTATACTCACTTAATGAGGAATCTCGTACTCCTGAGGATATTGATTCTCTAAGAGCCACATAATTTTTAAATATCAAGTCTATAAAAAATAGTGGGAAAAATCTTTAAAATCTATCCTAGAATTGATTTTAGATTACTCTTTCTAATAATTAAGAGGTAATCTAAAATTCTTAGAGAGGTAGATTGTAGTTATAATTATTTAGCAATAAAAATAAACATAAATTTAATTATTAAAAATAACCCAAAATTTATCCTTAAATTTAGTATACTTCTACAGAAATAGCAAATTATCACATATAACCATCAATTAAGAAGACAAAAAAATCATTTCAAAGCTTATAATAAATTTTGCATCTTTTTTTCAATTTTAAATTTAATTATACGTAATATGATGAATATTATCAGAGATTTTAGGAATAGAAAAATTCTGATTGTTCTTCCTCCTAAGAACAGCCTTCTAAGTATTAACTAGTCGAATCTACTTTTTACAAACTTATTATTGCTTAAACTTATCCAGTTAATTTTTCATATTTATTTTCCATTTATTCCCTTTGTTATTGTAGATCTAAATATATTTATTTGTGTTGTTATAGTATGACCTCGTGTTAATTGATTATGTGCGTGAATTATTATTCATCTTAATTCAAATTTTATTTTATTGAAGTAATCTCATCTATTAAGAATCTTTAAAAACATTGATGATTTAACTTTTGTTTTTACTACATTTTGTTCTAGCTTCTTTTTAACAAAACTAAGAGATGTCTAATTTATTATTCAATTATACTCTTTTCCTTTTAAAAAATTTTGATGCCAAAACACTTATTAATTATTCTGATTTCGAATCTTCTAAAAATCATACATATTCAACTGTCTTAAGAAAGAAGTAAAGTGATTATGTTTAAAATGTTAAGGCAGTATATTTTGTTCCAACAATTCGGGATTTAAAACGATAAATGCATCTCCTTGGGGGGCCCAGGTAATAATTAATGAATTATTCTTTTGCTATATATATTACTCATTACTAAATCCTCCAAAATAGCATGCAGTTTAATAATGAATGACGGAATAGTATATTTTGATTTGTTTTTATCCATGGAAAATTTGAGGAAATTAGAAATTTATATTAATTAATAAATCTTTGGAGATAAAATATTTATATAAATTATTATTTCTTCCCCCTTAAATTAATAACCACACAATTCTTTCTAAATTTCTTTATCCATTTAATAATTTTTCAACTCTGATTCCAATATCAAATACAAACTTCACTTCTCTGACCAATCAACCTATGTCAATAATCTGACAACAAAAATTTATAATTAAATACCTTCATATACTCATCTAATTCTATTAATTATACTCTTAAAAATAATGATGAATGCATGTCTTCTAATTAGGACTTTGTTGCCGTATTAAGTTTCTTCCTTTAAGTCTCCTCGCAAGGATAGCCTTACTAAACTTGGTTGCAGTTCCTATATGTTCCCTTGTATTCACATACAATATTGAATTATTATGTAATTTATTTTATATGCTTTATTATTAATAACATCATGGATTTATTTACTCGTCATTCTAATAATTTAAAGCAGAATGTTAACATAATAGAATCAGTCTCTTCCCTCTCGGAACTCGCCATTCTAGGAGATTAAAAAGAATCAGATCTCTTTGAGTAATTTTATGAATAATATCTAGTTAATTCATTGAAGTTAAGATTATAGAAGAATTTGTGAGAATATTAAAATCAACTAAGGATACCAATATAGTAAATACTATCCTGCATCAAATTTCAATGCTGATGTAACAAATTATTTAAATTGATTAGAACAAACATTGGAAAAAACATTGTTGTGCTTCTCTCTTTGCCTTAATTAAACGAATTTATTATTTATAACTATGATCTAACCAATGATGAAACTTAGGATTACTATATTAATTTTATTAAAATTCTATCAAATAAGGTAACAAGAGATAACATCAATTTATTCTTTAATTAAGTAACAATTGATTATAACTTCTTTAGAGATATGCATAATTCCCACTTCTGCTATACTCTTAGAGCTTTTTTAATGCTAAGGATAATTTAACTCGAACGTATACAAGACATATATTATTATCGATACTTTAAATCGTATAAAACAGTTAGATGGAGAATGAATTATTGCAATATCTTCAATGCTATCCATTTCTATAAGTATTAACAAATCACATTGCATTTATGAAAGAACTGTTATATAAATGGAGCAAAGATCAAGATTACTTTCATGAAGAATTAAAGAATATGTATTACTTTTTTAAAGATTTGTATCAAATAGCACCATATTTGGTTGATGTAATTATAATAGCTTATTCCTTAGATCTTAGATAATCTATTTTTTAATATCATCATTTTACCTCTTCTATAAACATCATAATAGAAAGATGAGAGTCTTAAACAATAGAGTAGTCTGATTTTAACAAGCTTTTTCAATGCTGAGATTAAATTTAGCAAGAGAATACTAATAAGCATCCTCATACTATTATTTTCACAGGAAATTCCTAAATATCAATCTATTTAATTGGAATTAAACTATGTGCCAACCAAAGACCCAGAATTAGTAAACTTATGCGCAAAGTTTTTTAAAACAAATTAAAAAGAGAGTAAAGATGGAGAACGATTAAATGGTTTTTTATAATCCATCACTTAAACCATATCATATGTTTCATATAATTAGTTATTTGCCAAAGAGATTCCAAAACAGGATCTTTATGAGGCATTGCAAACCTTAGGATACATATAAAAGCTAAATTCAAGTATTTTATTTAAGGAAAATCTATTGTTTTAAGATGAATATACAAATCATTTGTAAATATATTCTTTTATAAAAATAGTCTTAATGAAGAACATTATCATTCAGTTTTAACTCTATTAGAAACGGTACTGACATCAGAAACTTTATCTATAATTTCTAAATCCCAAAAACAAATGTTTATTATAAATTTACTAAACGTTATGTAGGATGAACAATAAAAATCAATTAATACCTTAAATAATTGCTTGAAATCAATTGATATCATTAATTAGTTGCTTGAAGATTAAGATTAGAATTTTTTCATTTCATATATTAGATTAAAATTATTAAGGCAAATGGAAGAACATATTCAATCTCAAACTATTGACTATTATAGATATTTTTCTTAGATTGTATTATCTCTACAAGCCAAAAATGTAGAAATCCTTTACAAGATTCCAGTAACTCATTAGATTATTAAATTCTTGCTAATTTTAGATTTAAGTTTTTAAAAAAATTGGCTAAAGAATCCTTTCGGTCAAACAAAAAATCCTCGTGATTACAATGAAATATCATTTAATGATGGATTAATTAAATTATGCAATTTAGAAATTATTACTAATAGTTTGCACTTTCATTTAGATGAATGGAAACTAATTACCTAATAAGATCAAAAATAAATAATACTCTTTATGAATTTAATAGATGATGAAAAATTAGAATTGGTTTTTACTCAAGAAAGTGAAGCAAATATATTCAAGTAAATAGTATATGAAAGGCAATAAGACTCAGAATAGCATGCTATTTCTTAAATAATAGCATAATTATAGAAATTATACTTTTGATTATATGCTTTATTTAATATTAATCATATTTATTTTTACTTTATTGTGCACTAATGGAATGCAACTTTAAAATACAATATCATCTAATTATTAGTAAGTTTATTGGATTTTTTAATTTAAAAAAAACATTATTCCAAACCCATATTTTAATTTGGGATTATTTTTATTAATTATAATAGTTATCAATAAAATCAATATATATGAGGAATTCATAACAGTTCTGCTTCTGAATTAAAGACGACTTATCCATTATCTGATTATAATAAATATATATATATATATATGTGATGAATCGATGACGAGTATGAGAGATTCAATAGACATCCATCTATTATTCTCACATAAATGATTATTTGAGGCATTTGCCTGAAAAAAATAAAATTGTTATAATGAGGAATTTTATTGCCGCCCCAGTCTTAAAGACTCTGATGATACGGCTACGTCTGATCAAATAAAATTATATAGAATGATGCAAAATATTTGTTAATCTAGAAATAGAATGATGAAATTAACCACCAAGATCTCTGATCTAAAATGCAATTATATTATAAAGTGATGATTTTGTAGTCCATGATTTATCATGATTCCAATCTTTCGCTCCTATCTGATAAATTAAAAATATTATATATATGATGACTTATAAGAACTAGAGTCTATGACTATACATGAATTACAACCCTTGGCTGTCTGAAATTAATTATACTATTATATATATATATGTGATGAAAAACTGACACCTCTTGATTGAGCCTATGGGCATTGATCGGAATTCACAATCTGATTTTTTCGTATTATTAATATTTAATTATTAACTAATTAAGATAAATTAATATTGAGAATTTGCTATTAGGATCATAAATCTGAAGTCTAAAATTAAAATATTGTATAAAAATACAATATTTGGCTTCAAATAGACCTATTATTTAAATTGGCTTTATATCTCAAATATTTATGCATATATATAAAAATAAATATTCTTATTATAGGATGTATTATGCTAATTACAAATTAACATAATAACATGTTGATGAATTAAGCGTTAAAATGATAACAATTATGACAGATAATTTGGTCCGAATTATTCAGAAAAATTGTCAGAATTTAATATACCTTGCCTTTATAAAAAGTAGAAGCAATAAAATAATTTTATTATTATTATCATGAACTTTAAAGAACAAAAGGTCATTCATAAATTAATCAAGGCTGGCTACTTAGAGAAGCATGATCAGCTGACTGCCTAAGGGTTAACAAACCCATGGTTTAACTATCATCAATTAAATAAACATAATGGTGATATTCATAAGGTTATCCTTGCTTACAATGAGAACTAAAATAAAAATGAAGACAAGAGATAAACAGCATTAAAAACAATTGAAAATATGGGATGGCTTCATAAAAATTAGGAACTAATAGAGAAAGGATTCAATCATGTTAACAAAAATTTGAAATTTCTACTAATAACTAATGGAGATGTGGAAAAATCAATTGAAATATTAAGTAAGAAAAAGTTTAAGAAATTTGATAAACCTGTTGAATTAATGATCTAAGAATTAGGATTCACAGTATAATTTGAAAAACTTAAGGAATTGGGATACACTAATGAAAAGAAAATAGCTAAGTTATTATTGAAATTTGAAGGAAACTTAGAACCTATACTTGATAAGTTTTTAAGGATCAAAAACAAAGATAATTGTCATTCAATCAAAAAATCAATTGAAAAACACAAAACTAGGAAATCACCAGAAGAGTATCAAAAATTTAGAAAACATAGAGGTGGATTTAAGGAAAAGTTCGCTCATTTAAATGGAAAGAATATTAATCCTAAGAAGGCATACAAATTCTTATCCATTTTTAATGGGGACGTTGAATCTGCTATTTAGTGGCTAAACCAAATGAAACCATAAGCTTAGTCTTAAGGTTAAATGGTGCTTGAACAAGAAGTTCTTGCACAACATTGAGTTGCATAAACTCAAAAGATAGGGAGGGAGGGTTGGATATTATATATATATATATAAAGAACATTATATAAAATCATATTAAATATATTTATAAAAAGAAAAGATTTCAAAGGAGTCATCAATAACAAATTTGAGTTCTTAAGTTAATTTGCTCATTTGTTAAAGATGATTTTACGATTTAGCGAGTTAAAGTAAATGTTGCTTTAAATTTTCAGGAAATTTTATTGTCCTTATTAAATTTTTTATTTTTAAATTGCATAAGGATATCATTTACTCTTAAGGATATTTTTATATTAGTCTATATTTCTATTTTAACGATTCAATCATTATATTAATAATTTAAAAGTGATTGGCTTTTGAATTCTTTAAATTCATCATCTCATCCCTATAAATCTTAATTTTAATTTCTAAAATAAGCAAATTCAAAATTATGAATGCATCTCAATATACTAATTGAAAACATTAAATTTAATGAAATGAACTTTTATATTATATTGTCTTGAGAAACCCAGCTTTTTATTAATTTCAATCCGCCTAACAATGTTTATTCAATTCCTTATTAGGGATTTAAGATTGTGAAAATATATAGCAATCAAAGAATCAAAAAACACAAATCTTTTAAATTATTGTTAAACATAAAAATAGCGAAAAATAAATTCATAATAAAATTTATTCTTTGAGATTATAAAGCACCTCATGTAATTATATTTTTAACAATAAAATTTGATATAGTTTTTTATTTACATATTAAAGTAATATATCACATTTTTTTATCCAGGCTAGGTTCCTTATTGTAAACATTCGATATAAATTTTAATAATAAATAAAGAAGTTTATTTTTGATTAAATATCATAATTCACTTTCTAAAAATTAAGGAATAGGATCTTGATCATAATAAGAATTTTTGCGACTTGGATTAGGCGATTCTGAAATAATATAATTATCTTCTAATTTATGGAAAAAATAGGGTTCACTATAAACCATAAGTTGATTTTCTTATCTTCTATCTTAATTATCTTGTTTTAAATCTATTTTCTTCATAACTGGATACTCATCATCAAAGCTAATGTCATCTTCAAATTTCATAGTATTTTTTTTTTCTTATTTTTAATTGTTTGTTATAGCACTCATAAGCACTTGGATAATTTGATTTTTTGATAGTTTTTCAATCTATTATTCTAAATTTTAACTGATAATTTGCGATGGCAATTAATCAAATTAAAATTTATCAGTTTCAAAATTTCTTTAATTTTATGCTTCAAGTTAAACTTCATCATCATTTTCGCTGGTTTACTTCAACATTAACAAATTATTTGTTTAGAAATTAGTCTTGTGCTTATTATTCTATTTAGTTCCTTGTAATGACTACAATACCCATTTCATTATTTATTCTTCTGAGTTTTCATTTTTATGCCTCTATATTAATATATATAGTACTTATTTTTAGTTAATTCGCTCCATAAATATTTGTTTTCCTTCATGATCTTTTCATTTTACTTGATCAAAATTTTCATTAATTTTTCTAGTTCCTATTATTTGTTTGATAATTTTCCCATTTACATCAAAATCTTATAATGATATATATTGCATACCTCTGGAATTTCACTTTGTCCAGTCCTTACCTATTCATTTTTTATTAAACTTAATGAATTCTATTCTTTGACATCATTTGTCTTTCTTTTGATTTAACTTAGCAAATGCCTAAAATATACAAAAATCTTACTTTTTACCCCTTTAAAACAATTTATGCTTGAATTCATTTTCGTTATTATCATGTCTGGTTTTGTGAAAATCATACATGTTCAATTATCGAACGAACGAAGCAAAGTTACTATGCTTAAATGATTTAGGCAAGATGATGTCAGAGAATTCATTAACTTTCTTAACAATAAAGGCAGTTCCTTCTTCATTCCAACCGATTATATCGTGATTTTAAGGATTCTAATTATTTAAAAATTTAAATACATCTATTATTTCATAGGTTTTCAATAGAAATGCAGGTATGGAATCCCCATTGTCCTTATTTGATCGTGATCTTTTCTTCTTTACTATTTATTACTCTAATAAATCGATTTACATTTATAATAATTAATTTAATCATTATAATAATTATAGAAAGCATTATTTTATCATTTCTTAAAAAAATAACTCTGCTTCTAAATATATACTCATCCAATACTATGTTACTAACTTGTTATCTAATATTCATATGATATAAATTGTAAATTTTCTAGGTAAGTGTCCTTTGATTCATCAAACATATTATGCCATTAATATACCTTTATCCAAATAAATATGAGCAATAATTTTGATAAATATGAGATTCAACTTAAATATTTAAATCAGTCATCCATGGAACATTGTAGAATCCCTTTTGATATAATTACATAAATAGGATGATGACTTTGAATGTTCTTAAATGTTAATAACTGATAATATTTGCTTAAATAAAAATGAGATTTAAGGAAAATAGAAATTAAACAATCTATTAATTTAAAATATTGATCAATAGTCATAAAAAGTACTAAGTTTTAACTAATTGTATGATTATTAACTTATCTTTACCCTAATATTTATTATTAATATTATTATAAAATATAGGAGATGAATTAAGCTTTGAAATATGTTCCAAAAATAAAATTTATTGGCAGCAGAGCTAATTAAGTTTCTCATCAACATGTTGCATAAGCCTCCAAATATGTACATAAGGTTGTGGATTATTAAAGAAGAAAGATGACATAAGAGGAAATTGATATCATCAATCAAGGAGGATTTGCAGATTTGAGTTGGAAGAAAATCAAGCCTATCAATATATGACCTTATAATATCAATATTAAATATAAACATATTTATTGAACTTAATATGATATTGGATTACTATCCAAACACTAAACACCCAATTATTATTCTTTGATTCAACATATTAATTTTATGTATATAATCAAATGCATTTTAAGGTATAAGAACTTATTTATTTAAGAATTTGATGATTCACAATAAACTATTTTTTATTTCATCTTTTAATACTTGAATATGATATCACAATTTAGTTAAGTGAGTCTATAAATAGACAAATTATAAAAATATTGCATAAATAAGAATGTATTTTTAATTGTTATCATTAATAAAATGTATAATTCGTACTAATAAGCTAGAATTTATATTACATGAACGGATTAAATATAATATAGAATTTAATTTGTTATCAAATGAATGAGAATCTTTTTTATTCAGGATTTTGGTATTACGTTTACATTTAGAGTGGCAATGATTACCTCTTTTGTATTCTTGAGTTATTTCTCGTGTTTAAGTAGATTCTATCAATAGCAGATCTTTTTCTAATAGGTTATGATGGACTTTCTTAAGAATAGTTGGATGGAGTCTTAGCTCTAGGTAAAGCGATATCAAAAATGAATTGAATTCTCGATTTTAGATTTTTGTTTAATTATTTAAATATCTCTTTCTTCGATTTAACAATATAATCTATTTTTTGATTTGGCGAGGTTGAAACCATAAAGCTCTTAGATCGCCTAGGTGATTAGATTTTACAAGATATTCTCTTTTCCCTTGTTTATTCTTTTATTTCGCATAGTTACTTCAATTCATTAATCAGATGTAACTCATTATTAGCCTTAGACATAATGATAAATAACTACTTGTAATCTCTGCTATAGGCAATCTAATTGGATGCATAGAACCTTGCCATACTAGCTATTGCACGTGATAGTTTAAGTTCTAAATTCAAGTTTTTAAAAGGACTCTTTGTCTCCAAATATTGAGCCTTTTTGCAAAATGGCTATTTGCTTGACTCCTTAATGATTTATTCGCAGGGGATTATGCATTGTTATTTTTTGATCTTGAGTAATGATATACTCTCCACTCAAGATTAAATATATTTCATTTTTATTAATCGATCCTTATTTATAGATGATATCTCTATATCTATGTTCTTGACTTTAAAATGCATAGAGCAGAATGGTCAATAACTTCCTTGACATGCCTTAGAATCCTTAAACTGATTGCAATTCTGTAATTTACTGCAAAATCTTTTCACTCTATGCTTATTATAATATTTCTCTGTAATCTTATTTGTTTAGCACTCCAAAAAAGCACTCAGTCTCACAAACTACTGTGGCTAAACGAGCCGCTTCATTTATTAGTGCTCTTTCCCCAAAAGAATCTCCATCATGCAACTCATTTACTTTGAACAACCTATTTTCTAAAAAACTAATACTTTTTGATTTTTTCATATAATAAGATTTTCCTTAATTCAAGTGGATGTTCTTTTTTAGGGCGGATCCCTGATTCAATAAGCTGATTTACTTATTCCTTAATCGCTTAACGAATAGGCAATTTGTTTTGTTGATGCAATTCTATATTATTTGAATATATATATATTCCAACACTACCAGAAAGAATGATGTAGAAATCCTTGCCTTTATCGCCTTTCTCAAAAACTATAGTGCTCTAAAAAATGGATCAATAATATTACTTCAGGATAAATTTCGAGTTGAATTCTTTATAAACATCTATGCAACACAGCTATGCTCTCCTCTTGCAGAATCTCTTGAAAAAATTTGATGTTTTGAGTGGCTAATTATAGAATCTATTGGAATAATTAGAAAATCGAACGAATACCTTAATATCATTTTGATTTCTATTTTTTGATGGTTTCTGCAGAATTTCTGTGCTAACTTCTCGAAGTTAAGTAGGAGTAAAGGTGAAAGAATGATCAGAATTATATAAAAAAGTGTTGTTGTTGATAAATTAATTCATACATTATTATGATCATTATAAATGAGATAATATTCGTTTTATCGAATCTTTATTAATTGGCTTGATGCATACATTTTTCATTCCAGCATTCAATAGCTCATTGATGTCGTCAGTTGCAGAAAATGCTGTGCATCCAATAATATTGGTTTAAATTTATTTTAATTTTATGCATTCCTCAATTATAGCTTTCGTACTCTCCAACCCATTCATTATAGGCATTTGATAATCCATAAAAATAGCATAAAACAATTTACACTCCTCCATTTCGCAAAGATTATATTATTCCCTATATAAACTCAAAGCTTCCAATCCATTCTCTGCTTTAATCACCTTGAAATTAAGAGACCTCAGAATTTGCTCCAATACAAGATTGTTAAAGGGTTCATCATCAACAATCATAATCTGCCTTAAACAATTACATTTATTTTGGAGCTTCTTCTAAATCTTTATTTACTGAATACAATCCTCTGATTCTATAGATTATTCGTACTCTTTGGTTTAATTATGAATTAGAAACTTCAATACCACTTCCGTTTCTTCATATTCTGTTGAGCGAATGTGAATATTTACTTTTGTCTCTTAATTTAATTTTTAGAGAAGTAGATTACATGATCTTAAACCTAAATAGAACCCGTCAGATGATGATGTGGTGAATTAGTAATAATTATCATTATTTAAAATTTCTTCTATCAATTTGAGTTTTTAGGTATTAATTCCAGATCCATTATCTACTATTTTTATATTTAATGTTCTCTCTAATTAAGGGATATGTAATTCTTGTAAACTTTAAAATGAAGAGCAGTTTGACATCTTTAACAAGTAGGGTATATAAGGATTGTTTGGATTTGGAATTGGAATTGAATTTGCAATAGGATTGGTCTCTTTACAAATAGATATGGATAATATTGATTAATTCTGCTTATCACAATGTTTTATAGAGTTGCTTACAATATTAGTAATTATCTATTCAAATATATCTGGATCAGTAAATAAAGAATGATTATCTTCTGGATGGTAATTGTCTAGGATCTTGATTTATTTGGAGTTAATTTCATATTTAAAATTATCAATAATTTTGTCTAAGATTTCGTTGACTTTAACAAATTGATATTTGATAATGACTTAATTATCAAGACATAAATTGTAATTTATGATTGAACTAATGATATTGGATTCTATCTTTGAATTGTTATAGGCTTGACAAATCAGTTCTTTATTTGAATCGTCATTATTTTTATCCAAATATAGTTTCAATAAACCTTGAATAATGTTCTTCCTAGTTCTCAATTCATGTGATAAGGATTTGATTAGTTTACTTTTCAGAATGGTTCTTTCTGAGAGTTTAGTTTTTTCAATTATCGCTGAAATATCTGATAGACAAACCAATAAACATCTCTTTTCGTTATACATAATATTGTTGTGGAATCGCACATCATAAACTTCCTTATCATTTAGAATAAATTGATAATTCAGATTTTAGGTGATCACTTGACCTTAGATTTTGATTATCTAGATTGTTTCAAACAAATTCAGTCTTTCAGCATCTATTATATTAAATACTTATTAGTTTCCATAAGATTAAAACTGCGATAACATCTTCTTAGTAGAAGTGATATCAGATTCGTATTTTTGGGAATTAAGATATTATTTAAACATATCATTGTAGATGACAAATTCAAGAGTGGATAAGTCAATTAAGAATATCGGCTATGGGAGTTAACTTATGATTTATTCAGGAATTATTTAATTGCAAATGAGCCTTCTGAACTTCTCCTCCTCTTGAACTGTGTAGAATATGAATATTAGTATAACGATAATGAGATCGTATAGTGTAGTCTTCCATAATTATACAGAGTAACAAATGATGAAATAATAAAATAGAAAGATTATTATCTTACAAGTAAAAAGGGGTTGTGTACTGATTAAAGCAACCATCCACATTATTTTAGTCATAAAATGTATTAAGAAGGGTTGGTTGAATTACAATAATTCGTTATCATGTATAAATTTCTCTGAAATTCCAATATATATACCTTAAAAGAAATTTAATAGGATGATTACTCTAAATTTCCTTCTGTTGTTAAGTCTACATAAAAAACATCTATCAATAATATTTATTATTAGAGATATTCCTGTATCAATAAGGAAAGTTTCGTAATTATTAATTGATCCAATTAATAAGAAATTGATCAATAACTGTATTAAAGCCAAAAATATTTGGAGCCGACATAAATTTATAAAGTAAGGCCACTTTGTTTTAAGCAATTCTTTTTTTTTATGCTTCAATACTGAAATCTTAGTTGAATTTATCATTGTATATTCCCATATATATGTCTTAAAAGCATTAATAATCTGCATTAGAAATTATAATAAAATTAATATCAGCTCATAATTACAACATCTATCCCAATTAAATTATTTTACACAAAAATTAACTAAGCATGCAGATCAATGACAGTTGATAAAATATATTTAGATTTTATTTATTTATTAATGGATACATCTAACATGTAAATCTGACATTAAATATGATGGACTAGCAGCTGGATCAAAACCAACTAAACAAACCTTTGATCAAGCACCTATTACAAGATATGTGTAAATAATTCATTTATATTGAGAATCTAAAATAAATCTAATATTTTCGGAGTCAATTCTCCTGCTCCTGCTTAATAACCATCAAGACAGAGTGTTCGTCCTAAACAGATATATTTAGTACGGAAACCTAAGCAACCAAGCAATAAGAAGTACCAGATTTTGATATCCAAGGTTCGATAAAATAAGACCTTTTGATCTCAAATTTTCTTATCGGAACCCATTTAAAATGCTCCTCCTCCTGCAAGAAATACTTAAACTTTTAAAACATCACAGTAAGAAGTTAAAAGATATCAAAAAAAGAATAATAATATTATATAAGTAGATCATGGAAAAGAATTCTTATTTGGTTAAAGTGGTAAATGAAACTAAGTATTATGAGATGTTGATGAATATAATAAATCATTAAAAAGAGCAGTCACATTAAAAGAATTCAAACCAAAACTTGCTTATGATCCAAATAACAGGAGAAATAAAGAACTTTATGGGAATGAAATTGCTAGAGATAATCTTCTCACCAAAGAGGTTAATCTAGAAGCTTCTAATCCTCAAAAAATAAAATTAACTTAAAAATAATAGG
The DNA here is from genome assembly GCF_000165425.1 of Paramecium tetraurelia. NCBI lineage: Eukaryota > Ciliophora > Oligohymenophorea > Peniculida > Parameciidae > Paramecium > Paramecium tetraurelia. Next base: position 201,299 of record NW_001799644.1, on the reverse strand, counting down.
ATTATAATCCAAGCAATAGAAAATTGACGAAAAATTAATCGAGTGTTTTCGGCGATAGTCCGAAGTAATTTGAAGTGAAATTGATTTAGCAATTAAAGGCTAAAAAATTGAAAACCAAGAGCATCTACCTTAAATGGAGTACTTTTGAAGGTCAGAGTATCAATTAAGTGAAAGAATTTGATCCAGAAACATTTGAGAAAAATAGAAAGGAAGCTGAATTGTAATCCAGTGTGTTTGGTGAAAAATCAATTAAAGCATAAAATGTCTCAATCTCAGAATCAAAAGAGGAATCTGAAACCAATAATGTAAGTAGAAATTGTAACTTTAGCTCAATCAGAACAACAACAATCTTAAAAATAAGAAAACCTAAAGAGAGATTAATTCCTAATAATTCAACCTGGCAATAACTGGCTCTGTAAAAACAAGAGAGACTTTGATCTCACATAATCTCAAGTTAAAGATTAAATAGATCCATCTTAAAAGAAAATGGATATTCTTAAGTATGGACACTTATTAATTTGAACCACAATAAATTTCAGCTAATTAAAAAAATACCAAATAAAAGTCTTAAAGTAATTATTCAAACCTAATAAATCTTAGTAAAAAAAAGACATTATTCAAAGAGAAGAAAAAATGACTAAAGGAAAAATCAACTAAAAATAATTGATTATCATATAAAAATAAGAGATTATTTTAATTTTATAAAATATGATTGTTAAATTCATTAATTCTTGTTTGGATTTACTTGTTTTTGATATGATTCCAAATGAGAATTTTAATATTTCAAAAATTCAATCTCTGCCTTTCTCCTTTACTCGTTGGCATCCTTCCTTTCCTTAATTGATCTTTCAAGAGCCTCTTTTTTATTAGTCAAAAGTTGTTTCTAATAGGATAACAACAATTAATTACTCTCAACTCCAATTACTGCTTAGTTTCATTCAATTCTGTAATCTATACTTCTAATTTGTTGAGTCCATCCTCAGCATTCAACTACTTTTGAAGACTAAAGGGCATTGATCCCTCATACAAAGATTTATAAGCCACAATAGTCTTATTTAGATCATCTCGAACTCTTGCCAAAATTACACCTTATGGAATAGCCTGAAGGAAATACCTCTTTCTTGACAATCTATGGTGACTTATCTGATAATCTCATCAAAACATTAGCCAAATAATTCTTCTCTTATTGGACATAAAGGATATTCCCTAGCTTGCCTCGAAACAAGTCTTTCATCAAGAAGTTTTTGCAAATTAGTGATGTCATCTCTTGATGGAGGGACTATTGAAACTGTTTACATAAGTCGTCTTCCATCAATTTCCCAATCTCTTGGTTTAATTAAAGAGTTTAATAGTTCCTAAATTTGAATTACAACAATTACATCCATTGTGGGTTTTGATTCTAAAGCAGGGACAGGCAGAGATTGTTTTTTTCTTATTTGTTATAACGTGGCTTCTTATTAGTTAGAATACTGGATCAGAGACTCAGGTGGGATTTTCTTATTATCATCTACCTTTGTTTCTCTCTTGGATTTGAAAAGTGAATTTAGGTGCTATAACTTCAAAATGTTCTCCGACATTAAATAAATAAAATAATAATGATGAATTTTATTGTAACCCAACCAGACGAGCCAATATCAAGTTCACAAAGTTCTCTTTGATAAGAGAGTTTTTAGAGTCATTAATCGTAATTTCAAAAGAGGAACCAGTGTACGAGAATGTTTAATAAGATTATTTTTAATGTGGGAAAGAAGGATTGAATTAATGGAAATAAGTTACAAGAATATCTAAAGACTATAGGGATAATATAGAATAATTATCTGATTTATGAATTAAAAATATCTGAAGATGATTTATTATATTACTTCAGACAGCAAATTAAACTTTTTAAGAGCTCTATTTATAGAGTAATGATATTATTTTGTTGTTAAAACAAGATTTAAATTATTAATTGTAGTGTCAAATTGGACAAGTTGGAAAAGAAGAAAGGATAAACTGTAGTATATTTTTTTTATCCAAATGGTTCCACTTTTTTGGTTTAATTAGAGGAAAAGGTAATTCCTATTGTTTCAATAAGAATCTAATGTTATAAAATAGAGAAAAATCATAATAGGAACAAATTCAAAATAGAGAAGCCAGTAATTATTCATTTGGCAGACTATATAAAAAGTGAAAATACTTGAGATGAATAACAATAAAAAGATATATTAATTCTCTGCTTAAACTCTATTTTATCGTGTATGTCGAATCTGAAATCAATGACTAGAATATAAGAATGTTGCAATATATAGTAATTAGATGTAAAGCAAGAACATTTTACTTGTGATTGTACCAAAATTTGATACTGTACTGATAGGATTTTGGTCTCTCTTTGTTCTGTCCAATTTTGAAAATATGTATTCTCCCTTTAAACTGATGGATTTGGACAAAGGATTTACATCTGAAATTGATCTTATTATAATATATCTTATTAATAGTGAAATTAGCTTATTTAAGAAAAGGTGGACATAGTCGACAATACAGACTAAGACAAAAATAGAGAAAAGAGATACTTAATCATTCGCTTTCTTTTGGAATTTCTGATTAATTTTAAAATAAAAATGAAGGTTGAGATTTATAAATAAAAATACAAAAATGCTTAATACATTGATTCTCATAATCAATGCTTTTATTATAACATTTCTTTTTTGCCCTGTGTGGATAAAGTGGTTGGTACGGTTGCATAAGAAAGTCCTTGCTCTCCAGTATTCATATGTCCCATTTTCCCTTTACAATATGGAATTAAGATATTAATACAAAAAGCACATAATAGTTACTGTAAACATAGCGCGGATACAGATAGCAAGAGTTCCAAATTAATGGAGATTCAATGTGAACATCATCGATTTGAATATAAGGTTCATTCCGAACTAAGCAATCAAAATAGGCTTTTAATTTGAGGAGTAGTTGTATATGGAAAGACTGAAATCCAAATTCCTGCCTTATTCTCAAGAAAAAATACTGCATCGCAAAAATAAACAAATACCATTCTTTACCTTATTATTGGAATCCTCAGCCATCAATTGTCTTTTTCTAACGCTTTCTCGCCTAAATATTCATTTCAATGTAATCAATGTCACTTTGCCGAAACTCAATTCCAAGGAAAAGGATCTACCAGAAATGGTTGTAAAGTTAGGCTAAACATCAGTACAATCGCATTTGAATTAGAATGGACATTTACAATGGAAACTCACTAGTGAAGGCGCTAAGATGGAATAATGCTTGACTATCAATGTTATTAATTTAAATGCAATCACTAAACCTGGATTGATAATAGATCTATTGGAAGAACATAGCTCAATAGATATTGACATTTAGGAGGTACGATGGTGTTGTAAAAGTGAATATTTCTACACAATGGATGTGTTGGCAAATGAATTTTGGGCTAGACCTGATATTAATAAAATTCTTAAGAGACATTTTAATGAGAAAGGATTTAAGTTTTTGGGGAAACCAAGAGAAGTTAAACTTAATTTTGCTATATTTAGAATAGAATTTAGTATCTTCAATGATAGTGATGCTGATAAGAAACATTCTTTTAATATCTTAACTCAAAAGTTTTATAAATACACTCAAAATAAGCTTGTGTTTGAATGGCAAAATTTGAAGTATCATGGATTATATGATATAGTTGAGACAGATCAAACTAAGAAAGGAATGATAGTATGCAAATAGTTTACTGTGAATACTCTGCAGGAAGATGTTAGATTTTAAGATATAACATGGAACATTGACACTATATCCAGCATCACTGTTCATTCCAATGATAATACAAAACATTTTATCAGATATGGAGATCTAATCATAAATTTGTCTCCATAATTGATTAAGTTTTTCACACTTATTTAAACTGAATTAGCATCAGAATTTCGAGTTGCATTTGTTGAAAATTATGAATAAAGCAAATACTTTAAAAAATATAATCGGATTGCTAAGTAGATGTGTTGTGAATTCTTGAATATTGATCTCAACAGTGCATTAAGCAATTCATATGATTTTTTAGTTACTAATAAATTTTAAATTAATTTAATCTATGATGGTGCAATTATTAATTCAATCACTATTAATAAATTTCATTATATTTCAAACGAAGGAGATCTGAATGAATCTAGAACTTAATTTGACAATTGCGAAATTACTAGCAATATTAGTTAGACTGATGGTTTAATCAAAGATTTAAAAATGCAAACGAACCCTAAGGTAGTCAATTACACATTTAATACATTTTAATTATTAGTAGAACAGATAAACATAGAAAAGATGCTAAGGATTTATTAATTATAAAAAGTATTTCGATAATAATTATCAAAATTTACATCTTTCAAATTGACACCTTTAGAAAAGAAAAAATCTAAAGCCATTAAACCAATAATCAAAGAGAAAATTATAAACTGCAAAGAAGTCAAGCTCAAATACTTGGCTTCTCCTTTCTTGGCAGAGATTGAACTATTAGAAATCAATACAAAAGATCCTAATAATATTGATTTAAATCAACTCTCAATTAAATTTTAAAATTCATGCTTGTTTTCAATAGATTAAATCTAAACTAAAAATAGTGCTGAATTAATGTAAATCAATATTAAGTCTGCGATATTCAATTTTGAAGAAGATGTTAGAGACATTAATGTATTTGTATCAGGTATTAAATAAATGAATTCCATTGTATCAAGAAGATAGATATTTGATATTAATCAGGAAGATATTGATACTTCCTAATTAAAGAAAAGAAGATCTTCTCATGATGGTGTACTCAAGAACATATCAAGTGATTAAGAAACAACAACAAAAATTAGATCAATATTTGGTAAAAATACAAATCTTAGTATTTGTAATTTCGAAGTTTTTGTTCAGGATACCAAATTAAATGATGCATTATGTAGATATAGGAGATTTTAAGAAAAGTTCGAAACTGTTAAAAGTAGGCAAAATGAAAGCAGAGTATTGGAAGGTTTAAAAACATAACAATCATATCCTTTATTGCATATGAAATTATAGAATCTCAATCTAAAATTAAAGAAATTAAACTTAACAGTCAATCAAGTACTTGATAAGATAACAAAATTAGATTCTCATCCTACTTAGTTAGATGAGTCATTCTTTGAATATTTTGAGTTGGCCAATTGCGAAATCCAATTAGAATAAATAAAAATATCTATTAGAGATTATAAGCTTTCTTTACTTGATTTGAGAGGTATGAAATTGCATACTTTTCTATGTCTTTCAAGATTGAATACATAGAATATTTAGATAGGGTTTAGGATTTTCTATGATTTAGGTTTAGAAATCAAGCAATTACAAATAACAGCAGGATTAAATTTAGTGTTTGCTTTTAGGGAAATCTCTAATAGAATTAATTAAATTATGGGTTAAAGTGTGAATTAATAATAAAATAAAATTATAATAAAAGAGTAATTATCCTTTTGGGATAGCTTTAGATTGAAATTCCATGGCAAATTACACTTTCAATTAGAACATCTAATTTTTTAAATCACGACCGATATATTGCCTTATTCAATTAATTGTATTAAGTTTTCAGCTAAATTAATAAACATTGAGTTTTTAAATTGGACAGTCAAAGGATAGGCAGACAAATTGAAATTGAGTAGAATTCCAAAAATCTAAAAAGTTCTATACATTCCGAGAATCTAGATGGTAACCGAATTCAATTGGTTTGCACTGAAAGATTAATACGATCATTATTTTTACATGAGAAAACCATACTTCAATTAAATAAATAATAGCTTAACTGATTTCATCAGTCAATAATTACAAATTGAAATTAAATTTGATTGCATTTAATATGAACATTACAAAGACTCCAATTTTAGAGATCAATAGAATTATTGTTTCTTTATTCATTATTAAAACTAATTTATGAGATGGTTGAAGAATAGACCAATATTGAGACATGATGTCTTGAGAATGTTTTAAGTCAAGATTAATAAATTCCCATAAGTGATGGACAATAAGGTGTATGAGATGGAATGGAATACATATGCAGACTACAAAACATTGGTTAATTACACATACATTAAATTGATGGAATCACTCATGATTAAATAATCCTTATTTTAACATACAAAGAAGATCAACATAAGAGTGTACTCAAATAAATTCAGAATGTTCTTTACCAACTCAGAAAAACCAGTATCACATAGTGAGACCTTCCTGAAGCACAAGGATGTTCCATTCATTGGGTTTTAGACACTATTTTAATCATTAAAAGTGAATGTACAATTAGAGCCTAATCATAAAGAAAATGGGTGGAAATTCGAAGTGCAATCTATAGCTGCTAAATGTGATTAGTTGGTATCATCAATGTTTGATGGGAAACAGATGTTAGAGATGGAATAACCAGAACCTTTAAGTCAACAAGAGTAATTTGTTAATTTCTTTGATATTCAACCAGTAGATTATTATTAGAGTGAATTAAATTAATCACAGAATCTCCAAAACATGACTTTTCATGAATTGAAAAAATTGAAGAAATTCCTTAAGTAACCTTTCATTATTAATACTACGCTTACTCCTTAGTATCATTTATTTAATTTATAAACTGATCAATCCTATTTTGATGATTCACTAGAAGATCTTAAAGTTAGAGGTAGAACATCAGGTATTCAAATTAAACAATAGCAAAAAAATGAATTCAATGCTTTTGACATATTCTTGAAGGCTTAATAATTAGAGTATAAATAGAACCAAAAAATAACTTTGTAAGTTGAAGATGAGGAGAATAATGCTAATGCTGTAATGACATAGAAAATAATAAAGAATTTCATTTCTGCCCTTGATAGTCAATTACTATTTACATTTTACTTATAAGAAATTTGGAGCAATGTCTTTGAAAGCCTTGAAATTCCTTAGAATAAATAGACCAAATAAAATTTCGATGCGCAGATGGAATAAACAAAACCTAAATCTTATTGTAGAGAAGAATTAAAATTAATGGTCTCTTTGGTCAATCCTTAATTCAATTTCTAATATCATTATGCTAATTGTTAAATGATCTTAACATCACCCAAAGATTGCTAGATTATAATGTCAGAGTATATTCTACCATTTGATAGCCAAGAAATTGATAAAAAACTGGTTACAAAATTGATATTCAATGGTTTAGATTGCTAAGTATTACAAAAACATTTGGATGCCAAGTAGACTGTAAGATTTACTAGTCAAGATTATGAAAAGATTATTAAATGTGATTATGCTCTCTTTTAGATATAAAGTTATCAGCGAAGAGAGAATGTTAGAGATTTCACTGAGATATCCTCATAAAATTGTGATAAACACAATCCTAATTATTGGAATCAAGAATTAAGGAGACCAATTGTGTAAGTAAAAGTTGGGTAATTGAATGCTACAATGAAAAAATATTAATTGGATCAATTCTTAGATATGTTAACATTCTTGGAAATGGCAGTTACCACAAAAAATGAATTTGAAAACAAGGAGAGATTCTATAGAAATAAATTAAAGGAATTAAATTAATATGGTATAAAATAAATTGATCAATTGATTAAGAAGAAAATATCAGAAAATCTTGAACATTACGGGAATGAAAAATCAAAATTAGACTATGCCATTAAAGAAACAAGTCTATCATTATTGGATGAATAAGAAGTTAGTTTTATTCTATTCAATATTAGATAAATTAGAATCATTGAAACTCTATTTGAAAATGATAGTCATAAAATAGATATTCTTCTCTAGGATTTAGATGCAATTAATAAGATAGAATAAGATCCTGACTATAGAACGGCATTAAGCTAGTAGATCAAAGAATCTAAACAGCAACCCTTCTTTAGAATGATCAAAAAGTTTTATCCTCTCTAGATTTACTAATAAAAATGGTTTGTTATTGATCAACACGACATAAAGATGAATCCATTAACAATTATTTTGACAGATGAATTATATGATCAATTCTATAATTACTTCTTTGGGGACGAATCTACCTAAAGGAATAATAGATTGAGCACTGAAAAGAAGGAATAAATGAAAAGTAAATATAAACTTATAATCCAATAGCGGCAATGGAAAATATATCTAAATAAATACCTGATTATTTTAATTCATTACAAGTGAGCGAACTTAAGTTGGTAGCCACATTCAAGCATCCTTCTAAAATTAAGAGATTTAAAGATGTTACTATTCAATTAGAACCATATAGATCTCCTAAATAGTTTTCGACAACAAAAGAAGTATTATATTTCAACTTATTAATAGCAATTTGATGAATTTGCAGCTTTTGTTCTTAAACAAATTTCTACATAGATATTCTCTATTATCGGATAGAAGCTTTTTGGATGAAAATATGATATTAATATTCAATAATTTATTATTCCCATTCAATGAACATCCAGTTCTAAGATTAATTAAAGACCTACTGGAGCAATTATGTTGACAACTACTCAAAAATACAAGGAAACTAAGCCAGTATTGGTATAACTCTAATTAACATGCTTGATGTCTCAAATGCTTCACGAATATTTGAATCAGGATGTGGACCTGGATTGACAATTCCTACGATACTCTTGGATAAGCAATTAAATTGTGAGTTCGTTTCAACAGACTTATCTGAAAAAATGGTTGAATCTTCCAAACAAAGAGTACTCAATTTTTTAACATTTCCAAATGGATAATAGGAGTAAGATTCAGAAAATCTGTTTAAATAAATTTCTTGGAGGGCGGAAGTAGCCAATGCAGAGGATTTATCTTAATATTCTTCTGATTATTTCGATATATATTATGGTGGATTTATTTTTCACTTGGTTTTAAATCCAATCTAAGCATTGAAAGAAGCATACAGAATTTTGAAACCTGGAGGCAAGATTGGATTCTCTGTTTGGGGTAGACGTGAAATAGCTGATAATTATACACTTCTCAGAGCAACTGCTACTGAAATTGGATATGTGTTCCCAAAGAGTCATGATTCTTTCCAGTTAGGATCAGATAGGGCTGAACTAAAATAATTACTAGAGAGCTTAGGATTTTAGAATATATGTATTATTATTCAAATTAATTCTTAGTGTTATGGTATTAGAACACTGCAGCCAATAGATTTAAAGCTGAGTAAATAATAGAAGGTTAGAACCCTGGTATAATTGAATTCCTTTAAAAAGATCAAGATTTATATAAATAATTGTTAATAAGATTGGATGAGAAAATTCAACATAAATTGACAGTGTTAAATGAACCATTAATGTAAGATTGTTTATTAGTTATTGCATAAAAATGACAATTTAATTTATAACATATTTAAGATTAAATAAATTTCACCAAACTTCGTCATTTAAACATATGTAATTTTATATAACAAGTTTACATAAGGACTTATATTTTATTTATTTCTATAATTAAGGATTTAAAATATATTTATAAAATAGGTAATTAATTCCCTGAATATATATATAAATAAATTTAAATTATAAATAAAATTTCATTCAACCTTCTCCATTTTAAATTTTCACTCTAAATTTATTAAGTATTATTTAGGTAGCTTCCTAAATCATTGATTTCAATAGTAAGTGACTAGACATTATATATTATCAGGAAATTCAAGTTACTGATCTATTAAACGAGAAAAATAGATGTAAAAATTTGTAAAATAATATAATTAGGTACTAATTAGTATTATTTAATTAGTTTAAAAGTTGAATGAATTTAAATAATCTTATTGATCATACGCATGGTTAATTTACTTAATCGACAAAGGTAGGATATGTTAAGATTCTCAAAAATATATGATTACTAAGTGACGAAAAGCTTTGGAATTTAATTCACTTATTTTTATCTAATATTTTGGATTATAATTAAATAAATTTTATATTATATTCGGAATTAAATTTGATTGATGTTCTTAGTGACGGCGGTTTCCAAATGTTAAGAACTCTTAAGCAATTGATACTAATCAGCTTTATAATTTGTTATAAAAATATGAGTTCATTCATTCACACTGTTGCAAAAACAGAAGAAATTAGTTGTTTTTTTAACTTTTTTTTATTCAGTGATGGGGATACGTTTTTCTTTATTTAATGAGTTGCTGTACGATGAACGAGGTTCGATTCTCTAAGGAGGAGTGACTTATCGCAATATATAAGAGACCTTAATAGAAAATTTAGTTTGATCACAATCTTTTAGTTGAAGTTCATTTCTGAATGCTATGGATAGCTTAAATAAGTACATGGAAAATCTTCATTTGGTTTACCTTGTTTCTTTTTTGGCAAATACAATTTAGTTTGTTCAACATCAATCTTCGGCAAATTCATTTCTTTTAACTTCAAAATTACCCAATTGCATATGTCACCCAGACACAAGATTTCGCTGAAGCCTTAAGAAAATTCATAGGTGGAGTCATGTTCTTGATCATACCAATATATCGTAATTAATTTTTCAGTGGTGCAATCTCCAAAACTTTTCGAATTTTTCCTTAACTTGAGCAAGCTAACCTTCTATTCGGGACTGCGATCTGAATATGGGCATATTATACTTGGGGGTTTAAGAGATTTCATCTTAATTGACATATCAATGGATTCATCGATTTAATCTAACATAATATAAAAATTTATATCTCTACTACAGAATTAATTTTATTATAAAATCATTATTTATGGAATAAGTATTATAAATATTTCATATAAGATCGAAAAATAAATCAATTCGGAACTCAAAAATTAAATAACTGGATCAAATAGGATAATATACTTGATTGAAGATTCATACAAAAAGTTGTCAAAACAGTTCAAAACATCGACATGATAGTTCTTAAATATGTATTCGAAAGAGCAAAACAAGAATTAAATACATAAATAGCCTGACAATTAATTACACTATATAAAGAATTTAATAAAGTAAAAATGTTCTTAATTAAATGTCTGTATAAGAATTTAAACTTGAATATGTATGGGGTTGATTCTAAATTAATGACAGTTTTACAAATAACAAACAGTAGATGCACTTAAGTATATAAAATGGAATCTAGTTATTGATAGTATAGTGTTAACTAAAAAAGTGCCTATTAACCTAAATTTAGATATAAAGTCGATAAGGGTAAGAAAATAGTAAAGATAGTATTACGGAACAAGTAGTATACGAAATGTGTTCTATTAATACATATTTAAATGAATTGAACAATATTCATGTGAGTTTTTAGGTGGCTGTTCTTTTAGAAGATCTTGCAGTATATTGAAATTATGATTTATTAACTAATTTATAAGTGCTTTTTTCGATTATTATTTTTTTTGGTTTAGCAGCTCTAGTTTACTGTAATGTATGAGAAGACCTGATTGAATAGTTTTCTTCTGATAATTCGAAATCAATATTTGGGTTAGAATCGTATTGAGAATCAGCCATCATGAGGAGATGTTCTTAAACTTAGTGTTCATTTAATTTGGGCAGACTAGTTAATAAGGCAGTCATTTTTTCATCAAATGTAATAAGCATATCTATTGTGAATTAACTATAAAACCCTTTAATTTAGACTTTCGATCTATGCTAATCAATTGGCTTTTATGAAGTGTATAGATACAGTAAAATATTTTGCCGAAGTCTGTATCATATTATAACATTAAATATATAAATTATCATTAATTAAATATTTATAAAATGTTTACTTAAACAATTATTCTAATATATCAATAATGCTTAAATGTGAACCCAAATTTTCAATGGAATCAATCTAAAATACGAATTCTCTTTCGAATCAATTAATTTTATCAATTTGATATTAAGCAAATTTAATTAATAATAATTATTAAACATTATATATATATAATAAATATAAATTTCAATCGACTTGGTCTACTGTTGGTTTGAATTCTGATCCAGGTCCTCTATTCATATTAGGCATAGATGCTCCAGCTCCAGCTCCAGTCTAGGCATATACTCTTTGCATGATTGGATGGAATTTAGATTCGAGTTCTTTTAATTTGTCTTTGTAAACATCAGCTTCTTCATTCTAATGTGAGTCCAACCATTTTTGAGTTTGTTCAACTAAGTCAGATAACTATCTCTTTTCATCAGAAGTGAATTTATCCTTAAATTATTCCTCATTCATGGTATTCTTCATATGATAAGCAGTTGACTCTAAGTTATTTTTAGCTTCAATTCTCAATCTGATTTTTTCATCATCAGCCTTATACTTTTCAGCCTCATTAACTAATCTGTCAATATCCTATTTGGAGAGTCTTCCCTTATCATTAGTAATGGTGATCTTGTTGTTTTTCTTAGATGCTTTGTCTTCAGCCAGAATGTTCATAATACCATTTTCATCAATATCAAAAGTGACTTCAATTTAAGGAACACCTCTAGGAGCAGGAGCAATTCCATCTAATTAGAATTGTCCTAATTTATGGCAATCTTTGGTCATTTATCTTTCACCTTCAAAGACTTAAATCAAGACTCCTGGTTGATTATCAGCATAAGTGGTAAATACTTGACTCTTCTTAGTTGGAATTGTAGTATTTCTTGGAATCAATACACTCATAACACCTCCAGCAGTTTCAATACCCAAAGATAATGGAGTGACATCCAATAATACCAAGTTTTCACATTTTTGTGATCCAGTTCCAGTTAAGATTGCTGCTTATACTGCTGCTCCATATGCAACTGCTTCATCTGGATTAATTGACTTATTCAACTCTTTGCCATTAAAGTAGTCCTTCAATAATTCTTAGACCTTGGGAATTCTAGTTGATCCTCCAACCAGAACTACCTCATGGATTTGACTCTTTGACATTCCACTATCTTTGAGCACCTATTCAACTGGTGGAATGCATTTCTTGAATTAATCCAAACATAATTCTTCAAATTTAGCTCTTGTGATTGAGCAATTGAAATCTTCATTTTCAGCCAAAGCATCTAATTCAATAGTAGTTTAGTTGGCAGATGATAAAATTCTCTTAGCTCTTTCACATTAGGTTCTCAATCTTCTCAAAGCTCTGGCATTTGTTCTCATATCTATTCCCTTTTTCTTTTAGAATTCTGCACAGCAATACTCAACCAAACGATTATCGAAATCTTCTCCTCCTAAATGAGTATCACCAGAAGTAGCCTTAACTTCGAAAATTCCCTCATCAATAGTGAGTAAACTGACATCAAAAGTACCACCTCCAAGATCAAATATTAAAACATTCTTCTCTCCCTTTATCTTCTAATCTAATCCATAAGCTATTGAGGCTGCTGTTGGCTCATTGATTATTCTCAACACATTTAATCCGCAAATTAAACCAGCGTCTTTAGTAGCTTATCTTTATGAGTCATTGAAATATGCTGGTACTGTAATAACTGCATTCTTAACTGATTTTCCAAGATATGCTTCTGCAATCTCCTTCATTTTTGTTAGAACCATTGAGGAAATTTCTTCTGGATGGAATTTCTTAGTTTCTCCCTTGAACTTAACAACTATCAATGGTTTATCATCTGCACCAGCTTCTACCTTAAATGGCCATAATTTAATATCCTTCTAAACTGTTGGATCATTGAACTTTCTTCCAATAAGTCTCTTTGCATCAAATACTGTATTTTGAGGATTTCTAGCTACTTAATTCTTTGCAGCATCACCAATCAATCTTTCATTCTCTGTAAAGGCTACATATGAAGGAGTTGTTCTGTTTCCTTGATCATTTGCTATGATTTCCACTTTATCATTGATAAATACACCAACACAAGAATATGTTGTTCCTAAATCTATTCCAATTGCTGTTTCGTTTGACTTTGACATTGTTTTTAAAAGCTTACTTGTTTTTTATTAATTAAATAAATCATTCATCTCAATTGCCTGCTTTAAAGAACCTAACTTGTAATTTTCTGGAATTTATTAATTCTCGAAAACAGAATTTTCCAGAATTAAGAAAAATTAATTTTCTTATTTTATTTTTAAACCTTATATAAATTAATTATTTTTAATTTTAATAAATAGTATTCTATTTAATAAACCCAATTAATTTATCAAAATATAAATTAAAAAATAGAAAATATCATCATTTTTCAGTAATGATATATCATGATATTCATATATAGTAATATTACCAAATATTATAAATAAAATATACTTTACTATTTAGCCTTTATTTTTTTCTAAATTTCTATTACTTAATCAATCGGCTAAATGTTTCGATTAATTAGATTAAAGAATTCTTCAAAAAAAAGGAATGCAAGAATTTCTAGAAACAATAAAAAATGTAAAATATTAATATTTTATTTCGATAAAATGGAACCTAAATTATGTATTATAAATTGAGCTAATAAATGGGATTGTAGATATAAAAATTAGCATTTTGCTGTTAATTATAATCAAATTTAATTAAAGAAACAATTATCATTTATATTTAGATAAACTTAGTGTTTGTATTTTTTTCTCTTATCTTTGTATTGTCTACTGTAAGATAACCTTTTCTTCCCTCAAATCTTGAACTTCTTTAGTTATTTTATCCAAATCCTAGTTTAATTGCTTATTAGTTCTCTATAAAGCTGATATTTATTCTGACATTGTCTTTTATCTCATCTAGTTCAATTCTTTTTATCGTTCAACTTATTATTGCAATTTATCAATTTGATGAACTAAATCTTTTTCTCTCATTTATAGAGCTTCTTTATTTGTAGAAGTTGCTTAAAATTTTTATTTAATATTTTAATTTTCACTCGATAAATTCTCAACTTTATTCTATAATTCTTCACAAGTTTAGCTATTGATTTCAGATTCAATTCTATAATTTATATAAATAGGATTACTTAAGAAGATCCAAATCAAAGTCTTTTTTGGACATAACCAATTTTTATAAGATATCATTAACTTCTTATTTGTTGGATATTTTATTAGACAATTCATCATATACTGATTCACAAAGCTTAATTATTTTTTATATTTGCATCTAATACAACTTTTCTTGTTGCGCTATCTTTAATGTGAGTTCTTTGTTTTCTAATTTAGCAATATCAGCTAATTATTATAATTCTTATAATTAATGTTAATTATCTTCATCTTTCTATTAAATTGATGACTACAATTAATAATTAAGATCTTCAATAGTTTAATAAAGTTATTGATTATTGTATTTTAACTAATCATCTTCATTCAATGATTTATATGTATTTAGTTGGCTTTCCAATTCTTAGATATAAATTAATTATCTTGTAATTTCTTCGCAATTGGATTCTCTAACTATTTTATGCTCTTCCAAAGCATTAGACAATTTAATAATATCATTTTGCAACTAAGCTACTGTTCTTTCATGCTTTTTGAATTCATCTCTTTTGAATCCTTTTTAAAACAAGGTTATAGTTTCATTGTTCATACTTTAGTCTTTCTTTAAATTTTCATTCTGATTCTTTAACTAAGATAATGAGAATTTGTATATACATGAGAGTGTTACTTTTCTAGACCTCTGAATTTCAATCTATACTTTTTGAATTCTTCTGCCTAATCATGAACTTTTTAATTCAATTCATCTATTCTGTTCAGCATAGAATTCTTTTCTTATTTTAAGATCTGAATCTTCTTTTACTTATGAGCCAATTAAGCTTATAATTCAGTTATACTTTGTTTGCTATAAAAATCACAATCTGTTAACATTTAAAATAAATTAAAATTTTATCATTCCTTCACTAATGTAATGGCATTGTATTCTCTGCCTCTCATTTCTTAATCCTTCAAGTATTAAGCTCTATATGAATTGACTTTTCGATCATTATCTGTCTTTCCAAAAATCCTATTCTGAGTATTTACATTTGAATTTGCTGCTCTTTTCTTCATCCAATCATTATGCATCTCGAAATTCTTAACAGGGAACTATCCTTAATGCAATATAGGATCCTCTGGATTGGGCCTATTTTGAACATGTTTAACATTGTCGAATTCAATTGATGGATTGCTGCAATTAAATCTTTCAAGTGCTAAATTTGTAATATGACTATTTTACACTTAAATCGCTTGAAATGTTGAGTAGTCTTGTGCTCCTCCTATTTCTTGAGTTTATCATATTCTTCTCGATACAATTCGGTTTATTCATTTGTTGGATTATCTAAGGCAAACAACCCTGATTTGAAACCTAATTTAGCTTTCTTATAGGCTTTATTGACATCCTAAAATTGAGATCTCCATTAATGGTATTTGACTTAATTTTATTTAGCTTCTTACAAATCCTTACGATATTCTCCAGGTTTCTTGAGTTCCGCTTAAGTTTAATAATTAATTTTGACTTCATCAAAATGTTTTTCTGGGATCTACAATAGTTTTGTTTTTAAGAATGATTAACTAGTCGATTGAAGTGGATGCTAAGTTATCATATGATTGATGGGATGTTAATGCAAATAATCTATGTTATCTTCGATCAATCTAGGCTATTGACTTCTGAAATAAAAGCTCTAATTTTTAAGAGTCATGTTTTATGGCGTATCTCCTGATTTCATAGTTCGAGCACCTAGTTAAGCAAATTGACTATGTTGCAAGAACTTGCCTAGATGTTATGCATCCCAAGTGTTTCCTAGCATCTTAATAGATCCATCCAATGCTGACGGTGTTTGACTTGATAAGTTTCACAATATTTACGATTGCTTTGTCTAAGCTTGAATTGTGCTGTTCATGAAATTCGGCAGAATATTCTATGTATTTGCACAGGAATCATCCTCTCTTCTCATAAACTCCCTGAAATTGTCTTTGCCAACATCTGGTACTCTTTCCTTCTGTCTAAATAACATATGTTTTAAAATATATTAAAAATGATTAATCTCATTCCTTAATAAACAGACAATAATTGATATTGATATTTCATTATATTTCAATAATCTTGGGGGAATTTATTAAATGTGACTTCCTTGTCTATGATTAAACCATTGATCTTGTAAGAAACCTTGATTTTCATTACAATTCCCTTCTGTCCTTGATTTGAGTTTGTGATTCTTAGAGTCTAACATAAATATGCTCAATTACCGATATCACTAATCCAGTGCTATTGCCATTAATTGTTGAAGAAGTTGGCTGAGTTAGTTATAATTTCATATATTTTAATACTGCAAAGGAGAGTTGTAATTCTGTGATTGGACTGGCTGTTTTATTGTTGAAATAGGCTGTTATGTTAGTTTGATCTGGAGTTTCCTAAAACATAAATACAATCTCATTACTTTAACTGCTCTAAATTCTATTTGTAAAGCACCGTCATCAAAAGCTATGGCTTGTTGTGTTAAGGACTTTTATTCAGCCAATTGTGGTTATATAATTTATTGTTATGTTGGTGGTTAGATAAATTATTAATTTTATGGTTGTATGGTTTATGGTATTGGCTTTTGTTGTGGTGGTTAGAGATTTAGTTCAAAAATATCACCAGGTAAATTAACTAATGGTTATGGTTATTATTGTTAGAATTGTTATTGTTATTATTATTATTATTATTATTATTATTAGAAGGGGAATTGTTACTATTAATATGGGTTGTTATTTTAATTATATAAATTTTATAATGGATTTATAGGTTATGGTTATTGTTATTATTATTATTATTATTATTATTATTATTATTATTATTATTATGAGAATGATTAAGGATTACTATATGTAAATTCACCTTATGCAGGAAATTGAAGATAATTTTATTAAACAGGTTATGTTTATGGTTGAGTTCCAGATAGGTTAAGTGTAATGTCAAATGGATCAAATAAATTACCAGGCAATTAAGTTGTAAGTTATGGCTATTATTGTGGCTTCTATTAAGCTTAATCTTGATTTCCTATAAGATTATCAATATCAAAACCATATAATTTTGTAGAGTCATTATTATTAGTAGCAGGTTTAGCTTATTCTAGTTCTGTTTTAGCAGGTGGATATTCATCATATTCAACATCACCTATAGGTTTATTTTCATAGATAGCTTTATGGGTATCACTAGGTGGTATTTATTCGCAGATACCAGCCCTGTGTTGATCCCATTGAACATCTAATAAGCCATAATATTCTTAAGCTCTTTTAGAGACTTCAATGGATGTTGAATTGATTTAAGATTATATTAATTTTGCTATTTAAGGTTAAAACTTGTTTATCTTAGGATACAATTTAATCAAAGCAGATAACACATATTCTTTAATAACATTCTTTTGATTTGGTTTCTCCAACAATTTAGTGAGTAGATCTAGAATTTCTTCTTCAGTTATTTAAATGGGAGTGTTATCAATAGCTGTTGCATCTCCTTTCAATAACAGATGACCGAAGTCTCCTATACAATATGCAGTGGTTCTTGCTAATCCCTCTTGATTTAGATTTTCTTATAAGGAGAAAAACAATTTATGAATAGCATAACTCTACAATTCAGGTGTACCTATAATTAGATGGATCAAAGATGAACTTGACTCCTCTTCAACGTAATTTCCAGCCAAAATCAAGATTTTAATAAATGTATCAATATACCATCTTCTTGAAGGAGCATATTTTTCAACAATTTGACATATTTTATTAGTTAATTCTTTAGTAAAATCAGCGTCCTCTTCGGTTAGACTAAGTAAAACATTTAATAATTCTTTGACAATGCCTTTCACATTAGTTTCATTAGTAATCACATACAATAGATCCAATGCTAAGGTTTTGATTGAATTATCATTTTCCTTCAAACATTCCAAAATAGTTTATTTATGTTTTTGAACAGCCTAGAGATCGTGTTTCAATACTTTCTACAACATAAATAGTGAGATATATTTACTGTTTGCATCCTTATTCTACAAAAACTTACCCAAAATATTGATACCCAAAGTTTTAAGTGTATTTGAGGATTCAATTGCAAAAATAGTCTTTACACATTCATACAAAACAGCATTTCCTGAATTCTTATTATTGTTTGTGTTGGCTGCAACTGGAGTAAGGATATCTGAGACTTCTCCTGATAATTGAACATTTCCTTAACACATGATTCTAAAATATTTGAGAATCTCAATTTATAAAAATGGATCTGATACTCCACCGATATCATATTCTGCAGAATAGGTTGAATAAATGGATTTGAATATTCTAACCATTGGTTATACAAATTTTTAAAATCTTTGTTTTTGATCAGGTTGTATTTATAATATATGTTATGCCAATTGCAATGAGGCTACCAATACTCCATGGTGTCTATCATCTAATAAGAGTTCAACTTTTTATGAAAACTCATCAATTTTTTCTGGGACACGTGTCACTATTCTAGTACTTGCTAAAGCTGCCTTTTTTTTTATATAGGCTGTGCCATTCTGCAATAATTTCAATACCTCTCCTGACAATGATCTACACATCTCACTTGTGCATACTTCGCTCAGGGCCATCAATGCCAATGACACTATATAATTTGATGGATTATTTAAATCTATTCTTATTCGATTTGTGGCCATCATTAAGACTTCACTTTTCTCATTAAATAATTGAGTCAAAGCCAAATAACCTATTCTCTTCTCATTATAAGTATTGGCTGTTATCAAATGCAAACACTCCATCTAAGCGAAGTCAGTCTCATAACCCAACATGGAGATGAATAGCAACTTCGCCACATTCCTGGGTCTGTACTCTGATTCATTTGCTATAAAGGATTCCCTTATCAATGCTTGTTCCTTCTTTATTAATGCTCTCTCTTCTGCCGCTGTTTTACATGCTCTAATATTCCTAATCAAATCTCTTAATTTCGTTGACATTTATTTCCGATGTTAAAGATATATAAATTATTAATATTAATGTAAAATTCAATTGCTGTTCAATTAAATATGACAACCTTATGATTATCGGTCTTGCTCAATCCAAATACAAACTAAATTATTTGACTATTAATTATTATATTTTATTAGACTCTAATACAATCACTCCAGTGATTTCTCATTGAATAAATTCATAACAATTTATTTTTAAATTACTTTTAATGCAATAATCACCAAATACTAGATAGATATTAGATTTGGATTTTTAAAAAGAACTTTATCAAGAAGATCTGAAGAAACTTGTCTCCAATATACAGGATAAACAAAAATCATATAATGACACAAGATCATCATAAAATGAACTGGTCCAAAAAATCATAAGAATATGTTATTAAAAATACGAGGATGATATCATTAGAAAGAGAATTGAGTTGTAGGAGCTAAAGTAGAAGTCTGAGGAACAAAAGGCCAAACAAGATGAAGAATACAGCAACTTAGAAATGGAACTGAAAAACAAAATAGTAAATGTATTCATACGTTTTCAAAAATATTACGAAAAAATATCATAAGAAAAAAGCAGATTGGAAGAATTCATTGTCGGAGATGCAATTGCTGCTGATTACACACTAATTTTGCAAAGTGTTCATTAATCATTATCCGATTTTGAATTGGCCAAAGATAATGAATGTATAAATTAATAAACCTTTCTATCTTTGAAATCTCCTAATATTCAAACTAAATAGCACTCAAAAATGTCTCACCTTAATTCCTATGTTAATACACTTATTTTCAAAATAGAGAACGCAGATCAATAAATCTTAAATAGTCAATCTGAAAATTCATAAATCTAATTAATTTTATCATAAAAACTCACTTCCCTCAAATAACAAATCAGATATCTATAACAATTTAATCACGATTGTGTATAAGAATTATTTGATCTACAATAAGACTTCCTTACTAATCAAAGAAATCTTAAAAATTTGAGGATAAACATCTAAAACACTGTCACTAAAGATGAAGAAAGGAAATGTGCAGAAATTAGCTCATTAGAATAATAAAAAAGCGACATGGACAAAAGTTATAAATCTTATTCTTAAATTATGTTATAAGGAAATACTTAAAGGAAAGATTATGAAGAAAACATATTTAGATTGATTTCATTATCAAATTCATTAATACAATCATTAAATAATAGCATTGAATAATTTAGATAATAATTGGAAGCATTATCTTTAACCCCTGATATAAAAACCTCTTCTAATATTTCTATTAAAAAGATTAATATTTTGAATCCCTACAAAAAGATTTTAAACGAAAAAGTACAAACTGAACCTACTACATATAACATTCAGAAATCTATATACTTGAAAAGAAAACCTTAAGTTGAAAAACTAGGATCAATCAAAACAGATGAGAACAACATTTCTACTATTTTTAAATAAACTTCTCAATCCCCCAATTTTAGAAATTAAATTTTACCAGAAAAATAAACAGCCTTGCCATTAAAATGCTCTTGTCCTCCTGAGTGTCAATGCTAATAATATATCTAAGAATAAATGCATACTTGTAATAATTAATTGTATATCAATTAAAAAGGAATCATCTTGTGTTAGGTTTGTCAAATTTCCTTTTAGATCAATGAACATCATTTTTATTGTTAATTCAATAAGACTAAGAATAAGTTCAAATTATTTCACGATTTTATCCATTCTTTTTGGAAATATATAATAAGCTTGACATTGAATTAATCTATTGTTGATTTTTGGATTGGTCTAATTATTAATTGTAAACAATAATGGTAAAATGGTTCACCCAGGTTGCCCACCTTAAAACAAGACGAAATTATGGTAAACTTTCTATCGAATTGTCCGAATCAAAGTTATTGCAATCACAAAAATCTTATGCCCCAAATACATTCTACTTGTAACACTCCATTATAGTTATCCAATTATGGAGATGTGATTTGTAAAAGATGTCAGTACTAGATGTTTATTTAATATCATTTAATCCAATGTCCTGAAAACAAATAGTTTTATGCATTTTAAAGTGTGGAAGAAATCATTTTATCAATTGATCCCTATATAAAGTAATTGATAAGATAAGAAAAAAATGATTGTAATTAATTTTTATAATCATTGATTATTAATTTGAATAAAAAATGGAAATGATTTATTTTTATATAATGTTTATCACATAAAATTAAAAAAATAAAAATGCTCACTAAGACATAATTGACTCTGATTTTCAATCTAATGTTATCAATTAAGAATTGAAGTCATTTGTTTAGAAAATACAGGACAGATAAAAAAGGTTGTCTGAGCTATCCAAATAGCTAGAAGAAACCATTTAGAAATCATTGTCAATCAATTCTACTATTTTTGAAAGGGAATTGAGGAGCAAATAAAAGGAAATGAGGAAAACCAAATTGGAAAATGAAAAAAGAGTAACTAAAATTAAAAGAGATTATGATCTTACTGAAAATTCAAACTTATCAAAGCTGTTATAAAAATAATAGGAATACAGAACTCATTATGATTAATTATATTAGGAGGAAATTCATTTTGTTAAGTTTTTAGATCAGCAAACAAAAAACAGTAGCTATTTTTCAGTGATAAACTCTATTTTGAATGATAGCTTAATATTCTCTGGATAAAAATTAGACAATTCAAGCGTTCTAGAATATCTAACAGGATAAAATAAACATAAAATTCCAAATTTTCATAATTCGATTAAATTAACAATTTAACAATTATAAAATATTGAAGAAAACTTATAATTTATCGTCAATTCTAATAACATGACTGATTCACAATTGTAACTGCTCTAATAATCATTATCCAATTTTATTAACGTTCTCAAAACAACCCAAACTTCAATTGATGAGATCCTATTGGAAATGGAGTTGATCTAAAAGGAAATATCTGATTCAGATAAGATCAGAAAAAATAATATTATTTTAATATAATCAATAATTAAAGAAAACTAGGATTAAAAAGAATCGGAAATCTAGGAATTTATTAAATTGAATGACAGTTTATTAAAATAACTTATGTCTGTCGTTGAAATAAATAGAAGATATTCAATTTTTCAATTATAATCAAACGAAGATCTCTAAAAATTATCCCAATTATCAGAGATCTAATTTTAAAGTATTTGTTAAATTGAAAATAAAAAGTAAAATAAATAAGGTTGTGCATCATTAAAAAAAATACCAACAGTTCTCTTATCTAAATCAAGAAAATTCTCTGACCATTACAAGGAATTAAATGAATTGATAAATAAATCAAATGATTAATCTTTGGAATTGGGAGTTAAAAGAGATTCTATGGCTTTGGAATCTTCTTTTCTTTATCAATCTTAATAAGCTACAAATCCTGAAAAGCCAATACTAAATATATTATTGTAAAAGCAAATGCGGTCTCAAAGTCCCAACAGCACTAAGCATATCGAAAAGAAATCTCCTCTTATTCATCATATAACATATAAAACAATTGCTCATGTTGATAAGAAGACTGCATTGCCTTTAAGGTGTTCTTGTCCTCCTTAATGCTTATGCTCTTCTTAAATTATAACATAAATTCATCAGTGCAATTGCTAATTGTATATCAATTCAAAAGGATATATTATGTGCTAACAGTGTTAATTTTCATAATAAATTTAAGATTATGGATTCTACTGTCCTTAAAATAGGTAGAAGAATAAGTTTAAAAATTATGAAGATTTTTTATTCTCATTTTGGTTGCATCTTACTACTTTAACAATCAATGAATAAATTGTTGAGTTTTGGGATAATTTACAAGTTAATTGTCAACGATAGTGGATTTAATGTAAATAAATAGAATTTAATGATTAAATGGATGAAACTAATGTTATAAACTTAATTGCCTACTGTCCATCAAATAGCAAATGTTATCACAAGACTAGTCAATAATAAATTCATTTTTGTTAGAGTCCATTATTGATTAATTCATTAGGTGAATTGATTTGTAGGAAATGCAATTTTTTTGGTAATCCTTAATTTCATTTCATTTAATGTCCTGAATAAAAGGGGTTCTATTTTTATCAGAATATAGATCTGTTCCTCAATTCAATTGATCTTAATAACTCAAATTTTGAATCAGAGAAACAAAATTTAGAATTTTTATAGAAATTAAGGAAAAACTTATTAAAAAAATGGAAATGACATTAATTATAATTTCTTATTTATATTTTATATATAAGCAGTCACAAATTTTCTAATGCCTTATCTATCAATTTTCTCACTTTTTTCTTATATTCATCAGGTTTATCTCTGAATTGAATTCCTGCATCTACATTTGCTGGTGAATTGATATTTGGCTCAGACAACATTGAAACAATAGAGATTAAAACATCCTCAGGTGTAAGAATGGGTCTCCATCTAAGATTATTTTTCAAACAATACCTTGTTTCTGGAGGTTCCTAGTCATTGAATTCGTCTTATGCGTGTAAGATTGAGATGCAAACTCTCCCATCAGTATAGACTATTGTATATTATACTTAAAATACTATTAGGATGCCACATCTCTGTCAAGAATCTAAAAGTTGGCGGTGAATTGGGATAGTCATCTGGAAATTTTATTAAAGCCTAAAAATATCCCCCTTCATATAAAGTGTCTGAAGGACCTGCAAAGCTAATATTCCAAGAGTATAAGCTGTTTCCCTCTAACCCAACAGAAACACCTTCAATTGTTTTACTTTCCTCCAATTCTACAATTTAAAGAATCAATTACACTTCAACTACTTTTTAAGGAGAGTCACCGTATAACTAGCAGATGGAATGGGGGCTGTGTGAGCCGATTACGATTATTACATAAATTATTTAAATAAAATATTATTACAACCTTTTATGAACTTGGATTATCAAAATCATTTATAAATATAATTAAGTATAAAAATGTTATGTAATGTATGTGTTTTTAAATAATAAAGGGTTCAATTTATATATAATAAAATTATTATGTTCAATGATTAAAAATATAAATATTAAGTAAGAAAGACAATTATTGAAGTTTGTGTAAAATTCAATATTTTATTTAATTTCAGAATGAAGGGTAAGAAATTTATTTTATTATTTGGAATTATTTTATACTTCAATTATGGTAGAATAATCCACTCTCTAATGGTTGGAGAATAAAGAACATATGACAATATTGAAGATTAGATTGTTGTAATTACAGGAGCATCCTCTGGAATCGGAATGGAAGCAGCAAGAGAATTTGCAAAATTGAAAGCTACAGTGATTTTTGCATGTAGAGATTAGGATGTAACTGAGAACATAATTCAAGAATTAGTCTAAGAAACAAAAAACAATAAATTACACTTCATTTTCTTAGACTTAGAATAAACAGACAGTGTAATCTCTTTTGTTGAGTAATTTAAATAGAAGTTCAAATATTTGAACATACTTATTAATAATTCAGGGATTGCTGATTTTGATTAAGAGAATGTAAGTGGGATTGAAAAAATAGTAAAAGTCAATTAAATTGGTTGGGTCTTATTGACTCATTAGCTTATTGATTATTTCAATGAAAGAGGAAGAATAATTAATATAGTTAGTCATATGTACACTTGGATTGGAGAGGAGATAGACATACTCAAAGCATTTAAAGGAGACTTAGATTATAGATATGCTATCAGTCAATATTTCAAGGTCTCTTCCTCTTTATATCTACAATAATTATTAAAAGATCAAAATAAAGATATAAAAGTATTACTGGTGGCACCTGGAGCTGTAAATACAGAAATCTTTGAGAAGAGTTTAAAAAACTAAGTTATTTTAAGATCTCTTGTTAGAGTGATGAAAGTCATTATGGATCCATTTCTTCTAACTCCAAATGAAGCCAGTTAAACTTACTTATATGCAGCTCTTAGACCATATGATTAAATCAAAGATGAAGAATTATATAATTTTAATATAGTTAGTAAACTTAATGAAGATGTGATTCGTTTTAATTAAGGATAAGAAATATATGAAACTAGTCTGAAATTAGGATTCAAAGATATGGAGTTGCCAAGCATTAAAATAAGCAAACTACATTACAACTAAATTGGTAATAATCAAAAAACTTCATGGCCTGAATGCGTCGGAAAAACCATTCAATAGGCAATTTAAATAATCAAAAAAGATGGACCAAATTTGTAGATCCAAGTACTACCAGAGGGTTCTATTGTAACTATGGATTATAGGAGAGATCGAGTAAGAATATTTCATAATCCTAAAGGGATTGTGATTTAAATTCCTTCGATTGGGTGATTATAATGATACATTGCATGAATGATTTATAAATAAAATTTTTGATTTGATCATTTAGCTGATGGCAGTGGTTGATACAAACAAGGATGGTCAGATATCATTCGATGAATTTTGGAATTTATGGTGATTTAGAAAAGTTGATGTTTATGAAACTGAAACTAATGAATTGCTTAAGAAAGTGAATTCAGAATTCACAAGATTTGGAATTTCTTTCTTTGAAAAATAAGACAAATTTTTTGATCATCACAATTGGGTTACAAACTATGGTGATTAAGATTGTTATTTAAGACTTGATAGTCAAATTTTTGTATAAAGTAAAGGTATTGCGAGGCTTTAAATAATGAGAACAAATTATTGAAGTGAATCCAATTAAGTTAAGGTTAGTTTTTGGATCTAATAATTATCATACGTACTCTTTAACCTGAAATAGCAAAACAGATATTTTAATATTTATAAAATAATTTCATTTAGAAATTATAAAAAGCAGAAACGGATTGGTCGATAGAAATCTTAGAAATTCTTTCTAAGTGTGTATTAGAGCTTTCTACTAATTTAGAAAGTGCAATCAAACTAATTATTATTGTAGCTAATTCTGTAATTTACAGTTAAATATCCTTTAGTTTTAAGTTTTTATTGAAACCTAATGCACTCCTTTTTTGGATTAATTGGGAGAGGACATTGAATTTCAAGTAGAATATAATAAAGGCATAAAAAATGGATTGAAAAAATGATGAAAGAATTAAGTTTATCAAGAATTTGTTAATTTTCAAGGCTAAATTGAATTCATCTCTTTCTAAAAAAGTATTGAATTTAGAACTCTTTATAATATAGGCAGCACAATCAAAGAAAATGCAATAAAAATAAATGCTCTCAAAATATAAATAGGCATTCACTCCTTCTTCTTTTTAAACACTCAAAATTTCATTTGAGTGTTTAAAAATATGGAAGATGTTGATGTCTTTCTTAAATCTCTAGGTCTCGACAATAAGTTAGTCGATGATTAACCAAATGCGAGAGATGAATTAAAGGAGTTTATACTTTTTAAGATGAAATGGAGGAATTTAAAAACCAGAATAAGATTTTAACATTTTGTATTAAATTTATTAATTTGGAAAAAAATGTTTATTGCTAAAGGATAAGCATTTGCATTATTCCCTAATGCGCTAATTAAATTAGATTTTAATTTTGATGGGTTGGCAGAGGCTATGGAATGTTTATGTAGAGAAGCTGAGAAACTTAAAAAATAAACAGATATGATTTGAATTCCAGTATTTTATAACAGTTTAATGTAATTTAAATGTTTCTCTTAACTTAATTCAATAATCATATTGGAACCAAACTTAGTAGCTAAAGTTATAAAAAATAAATTTTATTATATTTTATGAATTTAAGGAAGTATTCTTAACAATCATACTTCAAGTAAAAGAAATCCAATCCATTGAATAATGATATCATCAAAGAAGAATCAGATGAAACAAAAACAAGTTAGAGTAACAACTGATTATATTAAAGTCCCATTACATAAAAAATGTCCAACACAGACATCAACATCCCCTTACATGAAGAATTCATCATCATAATGTAAATAAATAATAATTTATAGTATTTTAGAAATTCAAAAGTTTTACTTCTAGTACATCTCCGTTATAGAAATATCACTTTAATTAAAAGGATTTAATTAGTACTGTGTCTCACTTTACTATTGAAAAGAAACAAAAATAATCAGAAACTGAATAAAAAGAAGCGATTGACAGATTGCTCAAATGGGGAAAACGAAAATAATCTTAAATTAAAGAAAAACAATAAAAATTTTAATATGAAGAAGGGAAAAATATTTGGGAAAAACCCAAGTTGTCAAAAGAAACTCTTAAAATTTTTTAATCAGGGTTGAAACATCATTAAGAACTGAATAACTTTATAAAATTTAAAGATTAATTCACATAAAGATCTAGTGATTACCCGCCTCTGCAAAAACTAGACAAGTTAAAAAGAGGAGTCAAAATTGTGATTGAAGTTGATGAGGAAATAGAGGATTAACCAGATGATATTAATGATAAAACACAATAGTTTAAGTGTAGTAATGAAATACAATCAGATACTACAGGCTCTTTGAATAGAGAAATCAGAAGCAAATCTGACTACACATCTATGCCTATTCACCTCAGATATGAATATGAAATAAAGTTAAAGAATGCTAAATTAAAATAAAAGATTGATGAGAAAGAGAAAGTCTTTTAACAAGAATTGGAATTAAAAAAAAGTATAATTAATGCATATCAAAGAATACAATAGTACTGCAGAATAATTTGAGCATTTCTTAAGTGAATAAGAGAATTTCTTGAAAAAGAAATAATAATTTTATGATTCGAATTTAAAAAAAGAATTGGAAAAAATACAAGAAATTGATTCCTAATTCTCATATAAACCAGAAATTAATTTTCCTCCTCAACCAATAAAAGTATCTAAAAATAAACAATAAGATGAGAAGTTTAATGAAAAACTTCATACTCTTAGAGAAAGACAATAAAGATAAAAAAATATCTACTTATTTAAATCAACTCTACCAGATCTGAGGAGAAATATCAAACAAAAGTATTATGAAGTAAACACTCATTTATTATGAAATAGATTCTTCATAAAAATGAATTCTTCACAACTTCGCAAGTTTAGTATCAAACAGAGAGTTGATTAATAATTACTTATATCAAGATAATGCATATATATTCACAGTTTATTAAAATAAAGGGTTGCATAGTATTTATTCTATCGTAAATCTTTAATTAACGTTTTTCTCTAAACAACCCTTAATTAAATTAGTAATATTTTAATTCATATCGTTTGGCATCTTAACTTTATTCTATTGAATAGCTTTATATAACTCTTTATCATTGTGTCCTTTAAAAGGATATTCCCCCAAAAGCATTCTATATAGCAATATTCCTAACGACCAAATATCTGAGCATAAAGGATTGTGAGGTACCTAAATTAAACTAACTCATACTTTTGTAACTAATTCAGGAGACATATAGCTTGGAGTTCCACAAAAAACATTAACTTTTTAATTATCTTAAATGCAAATGGAAAATCCAAAATCAATTAATTTCACATAATTATCTGTCAATAGAAGGATGTTTTCCATTTTAATATCTCGATGTGCTATATTTTTGCTATGTAAGTATTTGATTGCATTGGCCAATTATTGAAATATGTATAAACCTTCTTGAATCGGCAGTAGCCTTTTGGTTTTGGATTTAACATAAACAGCTAGTGACTAATTAGAAATGTACTCCATTACTAAGTTAATCTATGATATATTATTTCATACTGATTTTCTATCTTCAATTGCATAAATCAATTTAATGATATTGCTATGATTGATTCTTTTTAATATTGAGATTTCTCTTTTGATATTGTTCATTTTTTGATTGTCATTAATTTTACTTTTATCATATATTTTAATTGCATATTTGACTTTACTATTTTTCTCAATACATAATCTTACAGTTGCATAGGAACCTTAGCCCAAAAATGATTCCAATCTAAAATTTCCAATTTATATATCCTGATTACACAATTAATTTAGATCTAAATTGCTTTTGATTGGTTTTTTAGGTTATTCTTCTTATTTATCCTCTGTGTAAATTGCCAAAATGTTGTTAATTCTGCAAAATGGTTTTTTTATCATCGTCTATGAATTCCCCTATAATTTTGGATTTTTTAATGCTCTATTATTATTATTATCGTTCTAAGTGTCTTAACTCAATTTTTTCTGATTTTCAAATGAGCTTGTTTTTAATTTGCTGACAAATGAAATCTTACTTTCTATACTTGATATTATTTTGTTAGCTAATCTATTCTCCTTATTATGTTCAATTGATTATAAATCATAATGATTCATAGAAGTTTTACTTTAGTTTATTTGATTCTTTAAAGTGTGTTTCATATTTAATTAAATAACGACACTAATTTAATAATAATTATTTAAAACAAAAACGAGAACGAGAACTTTTTTAATGCATAATGTCAAGGGTTGATAATCTGAAATTATACAAAACCTAATGAGATAATTTAAATCAATCAAACTAAAGCTTCTTAATTCTGATTTTATTAATTATTATAATAAAAATAAATGTGGTTTAAAATAACAAAAAAGAAAAGAAAAATCTAAATGAACTTAATCTTTATAGAGAAACTATTTAGAATGAAAATCCTTAAAATTTTGTTGATTTAAATATAATTATTCTATATATTCTAAGAAATCTCATTTCACTTAAGTGATTTCATTATACATAAGGGATCTCGTTTTGACTCAGATTTTTACTCACATTTGATCATCCATTAATATTTTACTTTTAAATAAATACTAAATGGATAATATCATATATTAAAAGTTCATAAATTAAAATTTTCTTTAAAATTTGTTGTTACGTTGTTTCCTTATTTTCTATCTTAACCTATAACTTCTTTAAGATATGTTCACTTTCAACAATGATAACATCATCTAAACTGTATACCACAACTGTAATTTAGGTCACAATTCCTTAGGATTGATAATTTTATATGAATCACTTTTAATCTAAAATACATTATTAATGAATTAAATAAAAGCAAAATTTAGAATTGAACAATAAGTGTTAATCGATAATACATAATTTTCATAATTCAATTAAAGTCCTTCAAAGTTGTTCCAATTTCATTAAATTTTGCATCTAACCATTTACTAGATTGAATAGGAGTTATAAATAATCTAGGATCCAGTATCTTTCCATATTACTATGATAGAGCCTGTTATCTCAAGTTATTAAGTTACCAATAATAATACATCAGTTACGGATTTGGAATTTGAAAAGGATTTTACTCTAAGTACAAGTTTCTAATGTAATTGATTTAAATTTTTACTATTGTAGAGGTATGTATGGGTTCATTTATAGACCTAATTAAAATATTTGAAATTATTAAGCTTGTTCCTATGGGAGAGTCATCTGTGTTTGATTAATTGGTAAAGGTTGTTATGGAGATAGATGGTCTTTGGGGTTACTTTGTTGTTGTTAGAACTTCTCCTCCTTTTTTGAATCAATTTTAAAAGTACTGCGTCGAGACCTAGTCTTTTTCTTACCAACTCTTCCTTCCCTCTTGTAGGTTTGTAATATAGCCTTAGATGTGCTAAACTTAATTCCGAATTCTTGAGCTGCTTACTTGATAGTCGACTGTTTTGATTGAACTCTTTTTATAAATGCTATCCTAACAGCAGGTGTTATTATGGAATATTTTTTTTTGGTTTAACTACCATCAATTTAAGAGTCCATTGTTATATATATATATAAAATGATTTCCAAAAGATTACATTTACATACTGAGTTATTATTACATATTAAAATAAGAAAATCTTATACTTTTTTAATCATAAATTTAATTTATTGAAGAATTATTACAAATGATTTAAAATAATATTACAACTATAGATGGATCACAATATGAAGGTGGAGGATAGATGCTAAGATCAGCTTTAGCCTTATCTGTCATTTTATAAAAGGAATTTCAAATAATAAATATTAGATCAAATAGACCTAATCCAGGAATTAATAATTAGCTCTTAAGCCAAATACAATTGATTTCCAGCTTTGTTAAATCAGAACTTCAGGGTGTTGAATTAGGGTCAAAATAAATGAAATTTAAACCCTTAGACAAATTTGTACCCCAAGACCTTTTTTGTAAAGCAACCACAGCCCAAAGCATTACATTAATATTGCAATCCCTATTACCAATATCCCTCAATTCATAGAAACCAATCCAATTATCTATCTAAGGAGGTACATACTTGAATCATAGTCCAACTGTGTTTGCTTGGACTAATATTTTTTTAAAACTTATTTAAGAAATGGGAATTCAAATGAAATTAGAGGTTATTAAAGAAGGGTATTACCCTTAAGGTGGAGGTGAAGTGAAGGCTCTCATTTAACCAATCAATTAAAAACTCAAAAATTATGTAAACATCCAGTATTCAAAGATTAATTAATTAACATGCACTTATCTTATTCCTTCTGTTTCTGCAATCATGCAATTTGATAATTAGATTGTCAATAATTTAAAGGAGCACTCTGAAAATAATGTTTTGCCCATTAAAAGTAATGTAAAAGTGGTTAATTCAAAGAAATTCAAAAAATGTTATGGAGTATCTCTACTCTGCCATTCCTCTAAAAATTCTTATGATTTTACAGTTATTAATGACTAGGATAAAAGCATAGAAGAAACAGTTCATCAAGTCATTAACCAAGCAAAATAGTACTTACAAAATTAAACTTCCTTTGATGAACATCACTAAGATTAGCTCATATTATTGATGGCCTTAGCAGAAGGAAAATCTGAAATTTTGATTGGCAAACCATCATTACACACCTATTCTCTTATATATGTGATTGGATTATTCTTACCTGAATGCAAAATAGAATTAAGAGAAACTGATAGCAAAGAATAATATCTGTTGTCTGTTTAAGGAATTGGATATGTATTTTGATATTATTTTATTAACTAATATACAGAAAAACAATTTAAGCTCAGTTTCATATCATCTTGATTTAAAATAATAAAACTCTTATGGCTTAGCAATTTTATTAAAAATTTCTCCAATTTAGGATAAATATTTTAATTTCTCTGATAGTTCACTTCGCAATATTTAAGCGTAAGCATGTTTTGAATAAAATTCTAGAGAGAGTTTTTAGAATAAAAATTTGAACATATCTTGACATTATTAGCCCTTCGGATCAAAATGACAAAGAATATACATGTCTTAGATGGCTTTAATTTCTAATTATTTTAGCCAAGTCCAAAAATGTGGTTTTAAGTTTAAGTTATCTTAAAAGAAATTATCAATCATTTCTTTTGCCTCATCATTTTCAAGCATAAAATTCATATGGTTTTATAAAAGCATGTTCTAAACCTTTTTTTCCTCTGTTATAAAATATAATAATATTATAATACCATCAATTGGATAAATCCCCTTTTATTAGATTTCAATTTATTTTATTAACTCTTCCACTGCGTCATTCCTATTTTCTTCAATACGAATTGACGGATTGTTAATTGTTCTCAATTATTTATTTGAATAAGCTTATTGAATTAATTATTATAGAAAACTTAGAGGAATAGTTACAGTAGGGTCTTACCGATTCTACTTTATTTAATAATTTTACTGTGATTTCGTCAGCTGGTTAGAAACGCAAATTTAATGGAGGATATTTTCTTTTCTCATCACAATCTCCTACTTTGTTATAAATAATTTTTATAGGAGCATATTTCAAACGCACATGATTGCTTCCATTGTGATTGCAATGATTGTTATCAGGTTCAGAATTTGACTTAGAGGGATGATAACGTTCAAAGCTCATAATTAAGGACGATAAATTATAAATAAATTATTATATAAGGATCATTATAAATATTTACAATTATTTAATACAGATTTTTCAAACTGAAATATTATGAAGTTAGGGTAAAATTCATTAAGCCATTTGATTTTTATGTTCCTTTTATTCTTTCATCTAGGACTACAATGAAGAACCTTTGTGAACTAGAAGCTTCAAAGAATTGTAAATTTTAAGTGCCTTATCTAATTTGTTATCATCCTTAAAGTTATCCTAAATTTGATGTTGATCATTGTCTTATTGCTTTGAAACCTTTGGTTAATAATTTAAATTACATCAGCAGCCAAATTAGTTTGAAGAAAATTAAAATCCTATGTATGCAAAGAAGTCTACTTTAAAATTGATTTAATCTGAATAGTCTTATATCTTTCAGAACATATTTATTAGGATAACTTGTTGACTTAGGGATTTTATGTTCTAAAATATTTAAATAATACTTTTACTTAATACTATTCTAAGTATCACTATTTTGTTTTTTCTTAATATTTATATTTGATTAGTATTTTGTTGATAGAATATTATAAGGTTTGGTTTTAGGTTTGTCAGTAATTTTGACTTCAACAGATTTTTTTTAGTTTGAATAATTTCTCATGGATTCTGCTAGTTTTAAGTAAGAAACCTCAGAGAGTAGATTTGCCTTAGTGTATTTCGATATATTATCGTTAGAGATTGAATTTCTATTCATTAATAAAATTTTATGATCTGACTTCGATACATCTGTCTTATTTGTTGAAGATGCAATCGCTTTTTAATTAAATAAGCTATTATTGGAATCTATTATTTAAGTTTTATTGACAGGAGTCCTATACTCGTATGTCATTTTTTGAATTTCTAACTCAATATTACCAATATCCTAGAGCAAAGAATTTTTAACTATTTTTCCATCCTTTTCTATTTTTGAACTTTTGAGTTAGGATAGCTTCAACTTTTCCATGTAATCCTATGGTTTTAATTGCTATACTAGAATATGAGTTCTCAATGGCTGTTTTTTTTTTGATTTATTTTGTTGATTGATCAGATTTTGCAGAGCTTTTCTCTGTCTTTAGATAGAATTGGTAGTATTACCTGGTCTAATTTTGAGTGGAGCCTGTTTCGTCTTAGAACTTATTCATTCAACAATTTAGTATTTTTTTATAATTATTATACAATTCATTAAGATAGGAACTATTTACTCTCTTTGGGTACTTTGAGTTGTTGTGTAAAGAATACATTGTTTTCTTAAGTAATCCCAAAGAGGGAAAGTTCCATTTCTTCTAAGGGAATCTATTTAGGACGTTGAGGTTTCTCTACTTCAAAAATTCTAAAAATGATGTCCTTCCTATTTTATCTATTCGCATTTGCAATTTAAGAACTGGTAGTCATAACATCATCGTCAACAGTTGTTCTGTTTAGCTTCTTTTAGAAAATCGAAGAGATGTTCAAATCAGAATCCTGAAAAACTCTGAATATCGCTTTTTAATTCTGAGACTCAAGATATACCTTACCCAATGTATACTACTATATTTTTTTATTGAGCTGATACTTTTTCTGTACTATTAAATAAGAAAGATAGATTTACATAAACTCTCAAGGAAATTGACTTAAGGTTTGATTTCTGTCAGATCAATCAAAGGGAAATGCTTACTGCTGCTCTTGTTTTTAATTTCTGTATAACAGACTTCTTCACTCATTAATTTAAATATTGAAGTGCTATTTTAGAAATACTTCAAAAAATTTATAAATATTCTATGAGAAAGAATTGCAATAATAATATTTTAGAAGGTTCTTAATTCATTTTCCCAACAAACTGAAAAAAGTTATGAATGTATGGGATGAATATTCTTAAAAATTATTAAATTTAATGTGGGATTAGTAACTAATTACTCAAGCTATCGATCTTATAAAATTATACAATCAAGTGATATTAACACCTGATTCTCATTGAAAAAATGTCATAAGCTGAGTTAAGAGATAGATTAGAAGTTATTAAAGCTGAAAGAAAGGCAGAAGACGAAGAAAAGAGATAAGAATAGTCTAATCTAAAGATGAATATTTATCATCAATTTAGAAAAAGTATAAGAGACTAAGGTACATTGAAGAGCAGAGTGGTAGTAAAAAATATGGAGAGAGAAGCAAAGATATTGAAATAGTAAAAGGAGGAAGAATTGAGGAAGAAGATTAGAGAAGAACAACTAATTGAAGTCTAAAATAAGATCAGCTAAAAGAAATAAATTAAAAGTGCAGAAGAATGAAGAATTGCAGTTGAAGTGAGAGAAACTAAACTCAGATAATAGTATATGAATTCTAATAAAGCCATGGTTGAAATGAAGGCTTGCAAATCTCATCAGGATGATAATTATTTCATTATATTCATTCAGAATTGGAATGAGAATTTAAAAGTAGAAAATCAGATTGTTTATAAGAAAGGAAGATTCTTGCAGAGCAAGCAAAAAGATTAGTCAAGACTAAAGTGGATTTCAATTAGGCTTATGATTAGGAATTGAAGAGGAATTATCAAATGAACGAAAAGCTCAATCGAGAAGAAGCTTGAAATAGAACATAAATGCATAATATTCAAAGGGAATGGAAGGAAGAGCATACAAAAATTATTATTACAAGAGATGAGTCTAAATTGAAAATCTCTTGAAACATCTTTATGAAATTCAAAAAACAATCATAATAATAAAAAGTCAAATTCTAATAAAGGAGACAATTAGAATAACTACCCTTATTATAATATTGATTAGTTTTATATAAAAATATTATTTTAACATAAGCGAATTTATAATTTATTACTTAAATTGTTTGATCATTTTATTTACTTATTTGATCAGTACTACTAAAGTAATCAAGACTAAGTAATTAAATATTGCTAGATACATAAGTTTTAATTATGTTTATTATTATATCTATCTTCGTATAAATCCTATTAAAATACCTTTTTGATTACATGAACATGTTCCAAATATTCCAAAGGCAACTTAATTTTTTTCAAAGATAAATTTAGTTAACCTTGTGTGATTTAAATTAAATATACATTATAATTAAAGATATAATAAAATATATTATAGATACATATAAAATTCAAAATACAGTTTTACAGAATATTTTCGTCCTGGATTCATTAATATTTGATCTTAAATTATTTTATTAATAACATTTTGTTTACAGAGCTTTTTGGATCTGATCACATATTTCCTAGAAAAATATAATTTGATATTAACCACGGAAAGGTGGAATATGAATCATTGATAATGTAAGATAGAGTTTAAATAGTTTGAGAATATCAAAATGAGGAAATCAAACATTTTCTTATTAATAGATATAATATTATACAAATTTATTCATAATTAATAGTAATAAATTTCAATAATACTTTCTATCCATCAACAAATTACTCAGATAGGTCTTTGTTTGTCTTAATTCTTCTATCTATGATACATATTGATAATTTTGATATTTGTAATATTAAGCTTCATTTCTTAATTGTTAGCATTCATTCTTTAAAGATAAACATTAATCTTCTATGTTCAATAGATCGAGGGTCTAATTATTTTCTTACAGAACATGGAGCTATTCTTTCAAGCTATTCTATTCAGCTTAAGACTTCTAGTATAATTCCTTTTATATGTTAAGAGTTTGATGTAAATCTTAAACTGCCTTTTATAGTGATTTTTGTTCATTTTTTAATTGCTCTAATTAACTATTTTATTTATCAATCTCTTTATCTTTGACTTCATTCTATTATTAGAGCTTGTTCCTCTAAGTACTTTCTTTTTCTAATTCATATCTTGCTTCATTTAATTTCTCTTATAGTCTCTTAACTTATAAATTAAGTTCCTTTATTTCATTTTCATCATCGTGTTTAGTTGTTTTATTGGCATTTTTCAATTCATCAATGAGCATTTGTTATTCCATAATTTATTATCTCAACTATTTAATTTTAAGTTCATTGTCTTTGAGTTGATTTTCTTGAGTTTTGGCCACTATGCTTAATTTATCAAATCTGCTCTCAATTTCAACTAGTATTTAGTTTTTGTGCTCCAATCTTTTAGTTAGAGTGTAAAACTAAGATATTGAATTATTAATACTTCTGATTGATTACCTTATTGCTATTACTGATAATTCTTGTATTCTTGTTCTAGAGATTCAAACATTTTAGAAACTTTCTTCATTTATATTGATTATTCTACATACTTTTTATCTATTCTTTCTACATCTTGAATCAACTCTTTATTTTTCTTCATTAATTATTCAATGGACTTATCCTTCTTTAGTACTTCATTATTCAAAAAAGTGTTTTATGAGGATAAATTTTCTATTACTGTTTCTTATTTGTTTAATGTACTTTTGAACATATCTTCGCATTCTTTTAATGTATGCATGACATTGTTCAACTCATTATTAGATTCCTATAATTAATTCTATAGGCTTTATTTTTCTTATTGTAGATTCTATTCGTTATTTTTTAATTGCTTATTCATTTCAAGAATGACTTCTATTTTTTAATTAGTCTCATCAACCAGCTATTGTTATAAATAATTGTTGTTATTCAATTCATCAATTCTTTTCTATTGAGAAATCATGATGGAATTCAACTCTTCCAATTATGTTATAAGCATCTTAATTTTAGATTCGTTTTGATTCGAGTCTTTGGAATTCTATAGTTACTAATATTGCTTTTCCAATGCAACATAGGCCAAAGACAATCGTTCGACTTCTGTAGATACAAGTACAAAATTTTTCATTACGGTCCATTTCTCGATAAGGGAATCTTGGCGAACCAATTCTTAGAGTGTCATTTCCAATTCTACTATGTTTTGCTTTAATTATGTATTTTCTTCTAACAGATTTGAGTAATTATTTTTCATTTGAAATAAAATTAAAAATAATAGTTTTATTTTTGAATTTTCTTTAACGACGATCAACAAATGATTAGAGAAGATTTAGAAATTAACATTGTTCTCGTAATCCTTTCAATTTAAATAATTAATTTCTTTTCCAAATTATATATATATTAATGCAATTAAAAACCAAGCTATTGCTGACTTAATTGATGTTATAAAATTTAATAAGTTTGATTTAAGCTGGAAATCAAGAGAGTAAGGATATGATAATTTTGATTGTGAATGCAATTGGAATAATATTGAATTTAGTAATTTTCTGTCTCATTTATTCAAGATAGAGGGAGGACATTATTAACTCAGTCGTTCAATTTCATATCATTTTTTAATTGGAAATAATATTTTACAAAGTACACAGCATAAACACCTATTTCCTACTCATTTATTTGCTTGCAATTGAGAACATATTGAAAAATGACAATAAATGTTATTAAATTTTGACTCATCTGCTCTCCTTATACTTATTTGTTAGAATGACCATTTAATTTTACCAACAATTTGCCACATTTGAATTCATCTTACTCGTTCTCTGGTAACCTCTCAACCACGCATTCCTATATTTAGACAAATCATCACAAGAAAACACTCCGATGATTCCCAACACTCCTTCACAAAAAATGGCCAATCCTCATGCTCATCTGAGTTACGGAGATCAATTTCAACAAGATTTATTAGATGAGAAATCCCCCCACCCAGAAAAAAATATTAATGTAACCTTGGATGAAGATCTTCTAAACTGTCTACCATATGGGCTGGCACTAATTGATAAAAATTATCATGTCCTACATCACAATGAAAAGCTATTAAATTACTTAATGGTGACATCAACCGATTAAATTGTGAATTCCTTAGATTAATTTCTATCCAAGTAAATCTTACTCTCATTCATATATAGTGCGGAACTCAACTCTTTTAAAACCCATCTCAATGCCAAACACAAACCACCCATAGTTCCACTTCGAAAGCTCAAACAAAGTTCTGCAAACTAATATTAAGTTGGTTCAGGAAGAACCTTAAATTAAACTAATTGGCTCTCTGATCGTTTGAAAGTAAATATGAAGAAAAAAGAATCCTTCCAGTCCAGTATTCACGACGAAGTCACATATTAATATGTATAATTCGTTATGAATGAATTCTAATAAAATATCCATAAATAAATGAACAATGGGTAAGATACTCAATCTAGGACATCTGAAACTACCCATATGTTTTAGTTCCATGTAGTCTAAGACATTAATTCCAAGAAAAAGCACTATTAAATTAAAGCCTATGAAGTTAAAATTTAGGCAAAATCCAAAGATCCAGTATATTTGTTTGTTGTAGAAAACATAACTAACAAAGAAGAACTCAAAGAAATTACTTTTAGATACAAATTTTAATAGGCTTTACTAAATTCATTTAGCCATGAATTAAGAACTCCTTTAAATTGCTCTCTCCCATTATTATAAGTTTTAAGCAAAAAGATTGATGAACATCTCAATAACACTTTATTATTACCTGCTATTACATCAAGCAAAAGATTATTACTATAAATTAATGATATTTTAGATTATGCCTAGATAGAATGTCAAGATTTCAAATTAAATTCAGATAACTTTTATGTTAGTGAGATATTTAATGATTTAAAAGAACTATTTTAATCAGAGTGTCAATAAAAGTAGATTGAATTGATCTTAAATTTTAATAATACTTTGAGAATTTGCAGTGATAAATTAAGAATAACATAAATTCTAGTTAATTTATTAAATAATTCTGTCAAATTTACAAAATAAGGGGGTAGAATAGTGCTTTCAGTCAAAAAAAAGGATAATCAATATGTGTTTTCTGTTTGGGACAATGGAGAAGGGATTAGCAGCGATTAGATGTTAAACATGCAAAATCAACTGTTATAATAAAATGGGTCTAATAAATTAGGATTAGGTCTCAGGGTTTCTCAAGGGATTGTTAAATTTTTAAGTGGAAATGGGGAATTGTAAATTAAGAGTTAGAAGGGATTCTATACCGTTGTCAGTTTCTCTATAGATTAATAGATAAAAACAGGATTTTAAGAAGTTGGACATTCATTACATGATATTGAGGAGATTAAATCTAATTCCAAGGATTCAGTATAGAAAGTCTATGTTTCATCTAAGAATTTCTTAAATTAATAATGCAAATGTCCTTAGATTCTGATAGTAGATGATGTACCTTTTAACCATATAGCATTGCTTGCTCTATTATAAGTTTATGAATGGAAGGCGGAAAGCGCATATGACGGTGATTCTGCAATTCGAAAAGTAAAGCAAAAATTACAAAATACTTGTTGTAGGGCCTATAGATTGATTTTTATGGATATTGAAATGCCAGGAAAGAATGGATTTGTGGTTAGTAGTGAAGTATAGATGCATAAATTAATTAGAGATCTCTGAACTTCTTCGTAAAGAAAGATAAAATACCGTTATCGTAATGTGTTCAGCTTATAATGGATAAGAGAATGCCGAAAAAGCCCATGAGAGTGGAATGCATGAAATAGTATCCAAACCAATTTCATTAGATTCCTTACAAACGCTTTTAGGAAAATACTTTTGTTGATATATTTTATCTAGTTGTATAATATTCATTGATAATGAGTGATTTAAATGGGAATGCATATAATTTTAATTATTTATTTTATGTTCATATCATTGGAACAACCCTTACTGACTAAAAAATAACCTGAAACCAGGAGAATAAGTAAGAATGTGCAGATGCAAACTTTTAACTACACTCAATAGGATGAAAATGTATAATAACTTGAAGATGTCCCAATTACAACAAAGAAATTCTTACGCTATACGAATGGGATTGAAGCTTATTTAAACACGTTTCCCTCTTTTAATCCTGATCATTGGGCAATATTTTCTTGGCGTTTATTTATTTGTTTCATAGTGATAATTTATTTCTACTTGATACCTGTCTTTATGTTTTTTGGATATGAAGTAAAATGTTAATTAAGTTATTAGATAATTTCAGACAATTTGCGTATTGAGAACATTGCTGTATTTTTGTATATCATGATGTTTTTTTTGATTTTCGATATCTTCATTACTCTAAATACAGGATACTACGATAAAGGATAAATGGTATTGGACAAACATAGCATATTTGTAAGGTATGTTACTTAAGAATTCCTGTTCGATATAATAGCCATTGTATCATTAATTTTATAAGTATCATTTCGAGATCACTATGCTTTTCTAATCTGGGTACCATATTTCTTTTACTTTAAATATTATTATGTAACTTTGGTGGATTCATAGGTTGAATAGTTATTATAAGTGCAAAGAAAACTCAGAGCATTTTATTAGATACTGAAATTAATATTGACAATCTTCTTTTTAGTCAACTTATTTGCTTGTTTGTTCTATGCAGCAGGAGATTATTGGGTTAATTAAAGACAAGATTATGGATCTTGGCTTATTTCATCTGGATTATAAAATGATATATATTCATTACCAATAGCAGTTAAATATGAATATTCATTTTATTGGGCTTTAACAACTATGTTAACAGTTGGTTATGGCGATGTAACAGGCAAAAACCCATTGGAAATATTTGTTTCCATAATAACAATGATCTTTGCATGTGTCATATTCGCAATGATTGTGAGTGCTTTTTAGAATGTCTTTTCAGAAATTACTCATCACAACATGCAATTTGACAAAAAGATGACTGACATAAATAGATTTATGAAGGATAAAAATGTAATATGATTCTTATATAGATAGATTGATATGGAAACACAATAGAAAGTAAGGAGATTCTTTAGCTTTATGTTTAGTGAGAAAGTGCGAGATTTCAATGAACAGATTTCAATAATTAATCAATTGGGACCTTAATTAAAGGATGAAGTAATAATGCAATCTTATGGTTTGATTTTCAAAAGAACCTTTTGGACTAGTTAATTTTCTTTAGAGTATTAATATCAATGATTATTTAAAAGCTTTCAAAAGAAAATCGCGTATCTCATTAGTGAATAGATGTATTGTGATGGGGAGATGGTATTCAAATAAAATCTGTGCAGTTTAAATGGGAATAATGATGATGATTGCCTTTATTGCGTTAGTATCGGACATATTCAACTGTACCTATAATTTGAAGATTAAGACATGGTTTTCTATGAAGCAGAGCAAGATTCAATGTTTGGAGAATTGGGATTCTTAACAGGGAATTCAAGAAGTTTATCAGCTAAGAGTACAACTATTTCTTAGTTGTATAAACTAAATAGATTGGAATTTATTTAGTTATTATAATAATTTCCACTTGATTTTCAATACTTTTGTTAACTCAGAGATTAAATCTTATTTGGATAGTATAATTTGATAAACCTCAGTTGCTTTTGTTGTTAGTCAAGTAGCCACTTAGCTAACGATTGTCCAAAGTCGCATTATTATCCTAATAAGATATTCTTAATAAGTCGAATTATGAATAATCAATAGGAGAGACAACCATTTAAAAGAAATAATGTGCGCTAAGATAATTTAAATTTAAGAAAGATTTAAAAAGCTTAGTAATAGATGAAATAGGAATTGTCCATTGCTTATGATTAGGAGGAAATCGATCAACTTAGCAAATCATTTAGTGTGGATTTCATGCATGATACTCAAAGTCAGATCAGTGAATAAGATATCAATCATGAATTCGACATTGTTAATGAAATTGTCAATAGATTAGAACAAAAGAAGAAGCAAGCTCTTATTGAAATAGACACAAAATGTTCCTACAAGAATTACTATCCAAAATACAATGCAGAATACATTATCCAGCATTTTAAAAAGGATAGAAGATTCACCAGAACATTTACTAGATTTATTTGATTAAAATATTATTACAAAATATGTTTTGCCGCTAACTTACAAGGAGATTTTTTAATGCTAAATCTAGGGAACCAATTGAACCACCTTATCTTGAATTGCAAAGAGATTTCCTTGAACCTGCAGAATTTTACTAAGAATTGTCAAAACATGGAGTTTCATTTTACACAGGAGTTCCTGATTCTTTATTAAAAGACTTCTGTGCTTATGTCTAAGTATGAGTCCCATCTATTTATAAGGACAATGCTCCTCCAGGATAACATGTAATTACTGTAAATGAAGGTACTGCTGTCTCCATGGCTGCAGGATATTATTTGGCAACTAAAAAGATTCCTTGTGTGTATTTACAAAACAGTGGTTTGGGGAATATTGTGAATCCTTATATGTCTTTAGCTCATCCCAAAGTCTATGGAATTCCAATGTTGTATTTAATTGGATGGAGAGGAGAGCCCGGAAAAAAGGATGAGCCATAACATTTAGTCTAAGGCAAGAGAATGAACGGCATTCTTACTGAAATGGGGATACAATATGATGTATTACCTGATTATATCGAAGGCGCTGCAGAGGTTCTTGATACAGCCTTCTATTCTATGAAAACTAGGTAATTCTATATTTCTATCATAGAAATGGACCTTACGCTTTACTTGTTAAAAGGTAATGCTTCACTAATTACAAATTACAGAATGCGGCTAAAAATAACTATCAGTTAACTAGAGAAGAAGCCTTAACTGAAGTTATCTAAAATACTCGTCCTTTAGATGTGTGTGTTAGTACCACAGGGTTTTTAAGCAGAGAACTCTTTGAACTAAGACAACGTCTCAATTAAACTGGAGAATAGGATTTCCTAACAGTTGGATCGATGG
The DNA here is from genome assembly GCF_000165425.1 of Paramecium tetraurelia. Taxonomy (NCBI): domain Eukaryota; phylum Ciliophora; class Oligohymenophorea; order Peniculida; family Parameciidae; genus Paramecium; species Paramecium tetraurelia. The sequence goes on along the minus strand of NW_001799644.1, from coordinate 157,340 downwards.
GACATGCATCCAGTATTGCTCTTGGAATTGCATAAGTCAAGAAGAGTAGACAAGTGTATTGTCTAGATGGTGATGGAGCCATGTTGATGCATCTGGGTGCTTTGGCTTAAGTCGGTAGTATTGGTCCAACAAATTATAAACATGTCTTGTTCAATAATCAAGCTCATGATTCTGTTGGTGCTTAACCCACAAGTAATCCTTCAGTGAATTTTACACAAATCGCTTTAGGATGTGGATACAGAGATGCCTTCCAAGTGTAAACTAAAGAGGAGATTACAAAAGGAATGGAGAGAGTAATATTAATTAATTTATATTGTCTATAGTTAAATCGAAATGATGGTCCCATTCTTATGGAAGTCTTGATCAAACCAGGAGTCAGAAAGGATTTAGGTAGACCAACAACTACAACATTCGAAAACAAAGAGAAGTTCATGCATTTCTTAACATATTGATTCATTCTAAAAATCTGAGTTATATATTATCAATAGAAAATTCTCTTGTTGTTAATAACTAAGTTAGAAAAATAAATTATTGTCATTGTTAAGACTCAATAATTGAATTAAGCAGTAATCTCTTGAAAATTTAATGATTTTCCTATAAAAATTAAGCATAAATTTCTGTTGCTGCCTTTTAGCATCTATCTGCTAATTCTAATTAACCGAAAAATTTTTAAATTAAAGAGATATTGTTTAAAATCTGTCCTTTTTATATGCTATTGGAGCTAAATTTAATTTAGATTACAATTAATACTTAATGCATTTATAAGCTTGACAAAAGTAAAAGTAAGAAGTCTTAAGATCAAATATCTAAACGTGAATTAGTCCTAATAAATTATAGATTTCAAGGAATTCAACATGATCCTCTTATTTTCCAGCTTGCAAATTCAACTAGATAACTTTAACTAAGAACTCTTTGGCTGTATCATACTTTTTAGATACATAATGACATTCTGCCAAGATAAAGTAGGCTTAGTCTAATTTGGTGTCATCATTAATGTAGGCTTCTCTTAGAAGTGAAATTGCACCGTAAACTAACTTTGTGGCCAAATCAAAGTTGTCTAGTAATACCGAAATTATTATACTCATCCAAGCACACATACGAGCTTACAGAAGCAGAGTTTTTGCAATGTCAGCCTTCCATTAGATTTTTTCAAAGTGCAATAATGCTTCATGCAAGATTCCTTAAGATTCCCTGATTTGGAGATTGAGGAAATATAATTTTGATAACTCGAGCATCAACTTACCCGCTAAGCTAGGATCAAATACTCTGTAGTTTTCTCGAATTCTCTATAACCACATTATGGAATTCTTGTAATCTCCCATGCATTTGTAGATTTTAGATAACAACACAGAGATTCTAAGTTAATAAACAATATGTTTTTGATAAGGCAATTCGTTTTCTAAATTATAATTAATGGACTCGGACAATTTTTCAAAAATATTAGTTAAAGTCGCTAATACTTTATGAAAATCAGTTTATTACAGGGTTTATTCAATTTCAGTGAGCTGTATATTAATTTAATCTAAATTTATCGTTTAAAGATCTTCTTCAGAAATTGTTTAAATAGTTTATATAATGTTTGTATCGATAACTGGTTTGACCATCTCCAATTACAGTTTTGGTTCAAATCCATTGATATTCATTATATTATCCAACTTAGGAGGATGTCCATATAAGTATTTGGACAAAGTCATTGCTTTCATTTATTAATGATTCGGACATTCATACTTTGTAGGTTCCTTGAGCAATGAATTTGACATAGAATAAAGTGGTGAAATGATCTTTGATGTATTCTCTAACTGAGTATAATAGTTAATTACGTGATTGATAACATGAGAAGATTTATTTTCTTCGCTATATAGGGAAGACATGTCTAATTGCTTGGGTCTGTTTTTTTAGAGCTCAACACTTTGAGATATCATAGACATTTGATAATATTGTAAATTAATAATTAGATTAAATTTCACATTCAAGCTCCTTTAAAAAACCTAAATCCATCCCTTCCTCCCCATAGTCCTTTAACCATGAAATACCAATAGGCAAATGGGAAGAAATCCTTTTTTAAATAAAACATCAATCGACTTTCATTAGACTGAAATATTGGGAATGTCTCATCTAACTCAGAATTGTATTTGAATTCAGCCAACAACAAAGTACTTTGACTTGTAAAAATAGGACAAGAAGTGTAACCTAACAAGTTAACCCAACCATTACCTTGATACTCAGGAATAGGTTCCAATCCCTACTTCCAAGTTCTAATTAAATTCTTGACTAAGATGGGTGTCTAAGCCATAACAGCCGCAGCAGTCTTAGAAGTAGGCAAAGATGAGCAATCTCCCAAAGACCAAATATTTCTATATTTCACATGCTATAGGGTATTTGGATGTACATTACAAAATCCAGCAGCATCACCTAATCCACTGGCAGCTATAAATTTAGCTGGAACCTATAATATATTAAAATCTATACTTGAGGTGGTACTAAATGTAAGAGATCAAATGTTACAGATTTTAATTCTTTGGTGTCTTAATCTTCGAAAATAGCTACATGATCTTAGACTTCAACCAACTTTTGTTTGAAATGACAATTAATTTATTTTCTCTAGCACACATCTGTCAATATTTCAGCATACTTTGGTACACCAAAAATTAAAGCAGAGTTTTTATAGAAATGAATATCAGATTTAATTCCTCTTTTTCTAAGTCTATCATGAGACAAATAGACTATCTTTTATGGTGCTCCACCACACTTTATTGGCATCTATGGTTCAGTAAAGACTAGTTTGCCACCTTCAAATTCATCAACTAATCTATTCATTTTAGAAGCGTATTTATAGTGATAGATTGATGCCACTGGTGAATTGGGTTCTTCTAAATATTATCTAGCTCCTAAAATGACTATGCTTTTGTTATACCTTTAATCTAATCAAAATCTGTCCTTATGCCTGTTGCCACTACTAATTAATCATATGTATAATTCTCTCCATCAAATGTCTGTATTTAATTTTCCTCAGGATTTATCTTGATAACAGGACTATCCGAAACAATCACATTTTTTGGTAAAACCTTTTCCATCGGCTTGAGAGTTTTGTTGATGTCATACAAACCGCCGCCTTTTTTTTAATATTTATAGCATACCAACCATTGTCCATCCTGGTTAATATGTGTGCATTTTCATAGGTTCAAATATTCTAATTTACTATGGAATCGCATGTCCATCGGCTATCAATTAGGCCGCTACGTTTAATCCAGCTGTCCCTCCTCCGATAATTGCAATTTAAGAATGAACTTACCTAGCTGAAAATGCATATCCTCTTAAATAGTGCAATTTTAACATAATTAAAATTATTAATATCTTTATATATTTTTAATCTTTGTAAAATTCAGAAACTTATTTGTAATGAAAATTCATCTAAATATAAACCTTGTATATTTAATTTGAATCAAAATATATCTATAAAGTGTAATTATATAATAAATAATCATCCTATTCTTCATGATACTTTTCTAAATTTATTCATCTAGTTTGTATAGTTATATTAGTGAATATCTATTTTTGGAGTGGCTTATCTTTAGTATTATTATTTAACTTTATATTAAATTATAATTACTTGGAGGAGCTTTATATTTATCAAAATTGAGATTTTATGCTATTGGAGAGATTTGTTAACTATGAATAGAATCAAGTTTAGTTTTGGTTATAACAATACTTTACTTAGGAAACGAATCTTTTGTGGATTAGTTTCTAAAATATTGATGTCTAAGGGCTTGTTGTGCAGTTGGTCTTTGATTGGGGGAAACCTATAACATGTGTCTCAGTAAATCTTTGCCCAGTTCTGAACAATTTACTTTATCTACGTTCACATTTCCTATCATGTTTAATTCAAAGGTTTCATCTTTTATCAATGACTAGAAGGGATTGCATCCTGTTAGTAAGATGTATAGAATGAGTCCTATACCATATATATCAACTTTCTAATCATATGGTTCTTTCTTTAGAACTTCTGGAGCAACATATCCAGGAGTTCCGCAGACAGTGAACAATTGTTTTTTCTCATTATTGACTTTTTCTGCTAAACCCAAATCACTGATAATTAGGCATTCCAAAGAATCCTTGTTTTTTAACAGTATATTCTCTGGCTTTAAATCTCGATGCATGTAATTGAGAGCGTGCATTTCACTTATTCCCAATAGTAATTATTTGATAGCTTGAAATGCTGTTTTTTCTGTAAGAATATTATCGTTATCTTTTATAAATCTCTAAAGATCACCTCCCTTTTACTGCTCGAATACCAAATAAACTGCTTCATTTCCTTCGTATATATTTAATAACCTGGTGAAATATTCATTTTTGATGAGTCTCAAAATCTCTATTTCTTGTTTCAAAGCCTTGGGTCCAATTACTGAGTCAAATTTATTCTTTTCAAATACTTTGATTGCATAATCAATTTTGGTGCTCCGATATTCAGCAAAATAAACCTGCCATATCAAGATTTGATACCTTCGACTATAGACTATTCGAAATTAATCGATATAAAAAAAAGTCCTCATGAAAATTGATCTATATGCAGAGCTCCGAAAATGCTTCCATCCATCTCTCCACTTGACCATACATGTAAAACCTTAGTTTATTTCTCTAAAGTAGTATTCCTTCGCCAACTATGTTGTTTTTCACTTTCTCAATAACTGCATTAGTAATATCTAGAGCCTTGGAACCCTTGTGTAAAATAATTGTAAACTTATTTTTTAGACTATCTTATGATATAAGGTGGGCTAAAGGAGAGTTCTGACAGTTTGTAATGGCTCTTCGCTTCCTTATAAATGTGAAATAGCCCTCTTAATGTAATGTTAAGTTCTTGGGATTATTTAGATTGCCATTAAACGTCTTGGTCATCAAAAAATATTGACCTTGTTGACAAGTTTGTGTCCTTAATCATGATACCTTAACTTTAATATTAAAATTTATTGGTTTTAAAACACTATATTCTTGTAAAAATAGAGACTGTTTTTTATTTTCTTTTAAAATTAATTCTGAAGAGTTTGACCTTGTCATTTAGACATGAAAAGATTTAGTAGAATAAAGAAAGTCATTTTTAAAAAGAATAATCTCTTAATTTAGAAATTCAATCTTCTATAAAATTAAATTTGATATTTAAAAATATAATAATAATAAGAAATTCATAACTAGAACGTCTTTTTAATTATTTAAGGAAATTCTTGTTTTGATTTGCATCTCTTAATAATTTTATCTGGTTTTTAGGCTCTATTGTGAATTGCAATTATAAGGGAAAGTGATTAAATTACAATAATAATATTTATTATATAGTTATTAAAACAATGTACTTATAGAAATAAAAAACAAAGTAAATTCAAGAAGACAGAAAATTGCCCATAAAAGTATCGATTAGAATTCGACCATTGTTGAAGAAGGAGTAAGGTTAGGAGACAATCATCAAAACTGAAAATGTAAAAGTTAACAATCCTATTTTTAATTAGAAAAAGTTTGTTGTGATCGAATAGTCCACTCAAATATTTAAATAGGAATTTGATAGGGTATTTGATGAGGCATCTCTTTAAGTGGAGATTTATAATAATTTGAATGATTGCATCAAGTAAGCATTTGATGGATTCAATGGAACCATTTTGGCGTACGGTTAAACTGGCAGTGGTAACATGTTTCACTAAATCAAGGAAAAACCTATACTATGTTTGGTAGCGATTGGGAGTCGCAAATGAATTTTGGATTGAGCCATTAAGCAACCTACTGTGATGATTTAAAAAATGACTTCTCATTTGCTGGAATTATTCCTAGAGTTATTTTCGGATTATTCAACAACATGCCACCTAATTTTTATATTTATTGTTCATTTCTATAAATCTATAATGAGAAGATCTACGATTTACTGTAAGATCATAAGTTACCAATGCCTTTGAATTTGCACGAAAGCAAATTGGATGGAATATATGTGGGTAAGCTTAAATTTTAGTATATAGATCTATTAACTTTTAGAGAATTTAACAGAATACGCTGTCAATAATTATCATGATTGTTTAACTCTGATGAAAAGAGGAGAGAGAAATAGAATTATTCGATAAACTACCATGAATTTAAAATCCAGTAGAAGTCACACTATATTTCAACTGATTATTGAGACCAACAAGGTTGATAGAAATGGAGTTCTATTTAAATCGAAGTTAAATCTATGTGATTTGGCAGGCTCAGAAAAAATAAACAAATTAGAAGCTCTTACTAATGCTCATTTTATTGAATTAAAGAATATCAATTAATCTTTAACGACATTGGGTAAAGTAATATAAAATTTATCATAAAACAATAAAAACAAACAGAAGTTACCTATTCCATATAGAGAATCCAAATTAACAAGGTTATTGCAAGATAGTTTAGGTGGAAACACCATGACTCACATCATTGTCAATATTGCACCAAACATTTATAATATTGATGAAACTGTCAGTAGTCTTAAATTTGCATAGAGAGCAAAGAATGTGACTATTCAAGTTTAACCAAATAAATTTAATGCGAATGATTAAGTCTTAGTTAACAAATTAGTAAAGGAAGTAAATTTAATTTTGGTATAATTTAGATTGATTATTTGAAATCGCTATTAAATATGAAGAGAAGTGGGTTAAATTAGAATGATTTACACTTCAAGTTGATGAAAATGCAAGAAGAAAATGAGAGATTAAGAGAGGGTTAATTGAGTAACGATGAAGTAGAAAAGATTATTCAAGAGAATAGAAAAATGAAAGAAGAATTATAAAAATTGCAATAATAGTCTTCTTTTGGTGATCCTTCAGAGTCAAATTCCATTGTCAAGAAAATGCACAGTGATGAAGGATTTGTGTCTGATGTCACAACAGAAAGAAGACCTTTAGCTTATAATGGGATGTTTATTATCAGCAATCCTTCAAATCAATAGAAAACAGAAGTTTAAGTGAGATTCAAAGATGGAAGAAACAGAGTATAGTTGAAGAAAGGTTATGTTGAAATAAGTGAGCAATAAGAATAAAGACAGAAACGATTTCTTAGTGAAAAAAGAAGAGTAATGTAAAGATTATAGTATCTTGAATAATTACAAATGAAAAATGAAATGACCTATTCACTACTATCTTCCCCAAGTCACTTCCATAGTTTTTAATCAAATGATGAAAAGAAATCAGTAAAATATCGATTACTAGAATAATAGATGATTTAGAAGTAATGATAACTCAATTGAATATTACAAATTATTAAAATAAGATTTGGTTGATTATATCTATTTCATTAGATCAGTTCGTCAATTACAGCTGATACCTCATTAAGAGTTGCTCTTTACTTTGGATCAATGTGAATCATTTTTAGGATTATCGCTTGAAGTTTAGGGTCATAAGTAACAAAGTTAGTTTGTAGTGTAATTTATTCAATTAGGGAATGGTAATTTTATATTCTGTAATTTTTCAAATTTTCTATTTTATTAATTTATTTTTCCAATCTACCTTATAATTATAATTCTTCAAATTTTTTTTTCATTTTATTTTCTTATTCTTTTATCTCTAAATTCAATTCTTGTAAATTAACCTTTTGTATTTTAAATTGATTATATATTTCTATGTTTTTTGATTTTTATCTTTGTTGATAAAATTCTTTTTAAATGACCAGCCACATAAATCCTAATTACCAAATATCATAAGTTTGATTATATTCTTCTTATTCCCCTTCAGGTGGTCTAAAAAAGGGAGTTCCTTCATAAGCAGTATTATTTTAAGGGTCGTAACTCTCCATGATAATAGATCTATCAAAATCGATCATCACACAATTTACAGGTGTATCGACAATTTCAAATACCTATTGATTTGGATTAGATTTGTCAAACATGATATTTTCTGGTTTTATATCTCTATGAATAATGCCTTCAGAATGCATATATTTTATGGCACGTATCATTTGTTGAAATAATCTTAAGAAAGCTTTCTCAATCTATTTGGGAGTAAGGGTTTATCTCTTTTAGAAAAATTAAGTTGCTATCCACTCAAATGTCCAATCATGTTTTTTCAAAAATAGTACAAGGATATCAGAATATCTTATATATCCATATAATAATGGAAGGTGAATGTTGTTAAAGTCTTCTATAATTTCCACTTCTCTCAATTCATAAACTTGTCTGTCTTAATAGCCTATTTTTACAGCAATTTAATCTGAATTTTTAGTATTTAGAATATATTTTGGAACATCTATTTGATACAATTTAGTATGATCATTTTCATAAACGATGTCTTCTATTTTTTCAATGTTCAAAATTTTTTTAATTATTTCGCTATTTTGTCCAAAACTTTCCTACTCATAACCAATTTTGATTAGTAGTGCATCTTAAAATTGGATTAAACTATCACAATTAATTAAATCTTAATCAAATCCTAATTATTTGCCTAACTAACTATTGATAGAATTACATAATAAAGAAAATTGTTTCACCAAACTTTATTCTTACTAACGAGCTTTTGTCTTATCTTAATTACTGAATATAAAAGGCATAGTCTAGTCACCCTTCGACATCATGATATTGTCTAAGTTTAAATTGGGAATTTCTAAATCTCGCTTAAGTACTTCCAAAATAACTAGTTTTACTTAGAGCATATACTTGAAATAAGGCTGATTATGATAGAATAAAGTTTATCAATTGAAATTGGTAATAATTTTCGAAGAGGAACGAACTGTTATTGGTTTTCGTTTTCATAAATGGCTGCATTAAAACCTATGATTTTATGCACTTGAGGTAATGTGTTGCTTAGAACTGGAGTCATAGGAGCAGTAGAGTATAAATTGCCTTGAGAATTATCTATCATAAGATTTATAAATATAATATTCTTCTTTTTATAAGTCATTAATTATAATTGCAATTTAATAGAATTACACTCCATTGAAGCTAATTGGATGAATAAAAACACTTAGTCTAGGATGAGCAAGGTCTCTGTGAATGAAGAAGAATAACTTTTCTGAGCGAGTTCTATCATTTAATTATTAAATAATACTTGCAATTAATCATTAGTTAATGAAGAATATTAATTTTATAAATGTAGAGTGCATAAAAACTTACATAATAAAATTAAGATGCTTTCTCTTAATTCTTTGATAAATATATATCGTCTTCCAGCAAACTATAAACACACAGTGTCAGAGAGCTTGCCCAAAAACTAGCGATTTAATATTTTAGTGGTCAGATTCCTCCTAGATTTTAAACAGAGAACAATATGAGAAAGAAAAATAGAAAAATAGTTTACAAATAAATTGAAACAGACGCAATTGAGAAAGCCAAAGCCCAATTTAAAGCCAAGAAGGAGAGAAAGGAATCGCAATTAAGAAAGTTACCTCCAGTTCCAAAAAAGCAGGATACTCAAGAGAGAAGTTTATCGATGTAACCTCCTCTAAAATGTTTATCTGCCCAACCTAAAAGGTCTATGCCATCCACACATTTCTATTACATAGGAGAAGGGAATAATCATGAGTTAATTAAAAAGTTACTGGATGAGAGATAAAATTGGGTTTAAGTGAAAGATGCTACTCTGAAAAACATTAATTTTAAATGGCAAGAAACTGAAAAAGGATACGAATATCGTACTTTGGCAGGGAATTTAAAGGATTCTAAACCACAAATGCTTAATCATTTTGAGTTTCATGCTGAAATTTCAAATAAATACCACTTAGCATTAAATTTTAAGACTTTTTGTGATGTAAGCTTATTCGTCTATTATAAACATAGAAAAGCTAATTAAACGTGTAAGATTACATTCCAATAAGTTTTGCCATCGAATGTACCAACTAAAATTTGAAGGCTGGCCTATTTAATTTTTTAACTTTTTATAGATCTTAGTGTCCTTAACATCAATTATAAGAGTTAGATAAAACAATAAAGTCTTATTAATTTAAGTACGGGACTTAATTAGAAACTAAAGGTGATTAATACCCCACTCTATTTGCTGGAGAGAATCTGTGGATTTTCAAACCAGCAAATATGAATTAAGGAAGAGGAATTCATGTTGTCAGAAACCTACAAGAAATAATCGACATCTATAATAGATATTAGAATGGGTACAAGGAACATCTATTGGAAGTAAAGAGAAATGAGAATAACGAAATAGTAACGAAGATCATCTACATAAATACATTGATGACGGAGTAATTTGTGATTCAGAAATACATTGAGAAACCCTTATTGATAAAGGGAAGAAAGTTTGATATTCGGACTTACGTGATGATAACATCGAATTTAGGATTCTTCTTTTTTAGGTATCTATCCAATTTACTATTTAGAGAAGGGTAACTGAGATTGGCTACTGAAACATTCGATGCTAAGTAGCAATCTAATTATGTCCATTTGACTAACAATGCTGTTCAGTATTCACATCCTCAGTACGGCAAGACTGAAGAGGGTAACCAATACAATTTTGATCAGGCTTCGTAATACTTTAAGATGGATTTTCGAAAAGAGGTATATCTATTTAGATTATGGACATAGGTGATTCAAAAGTTGAAGTAGGTTTCTCTTGTGGCTTTTTAAAGTGTGAAGGGGAAGCTTAATAAATACAAACGGAAGAACTGTTTTGAGATCTATGGGATGGATTTCATTTTGGACTCGGATTTCAAACCATGGCTGATTGAGGTGAATACAAATCCTAGTTTAGAAGTCACTAGTAAATTGTTGGGGAGTCTGTTCCCAAGGTTGATAGGTAAGAGTTGAGTCTTAGAAGTAGATGATGCATTTAAATTGACAGTTGATAGACTATTCCATCAATAAAAGACAGCCTCCAAGTATCCATTTCTTAATTATTCAAATGAGGAGAATCTATGGGAATATGTTAATTAACTTTGAAATATTTATTATTTATCGTAACGATAATCCTTGTTTTTATCCAAAACAATAAACTAATTATTTATTAATAAATATCATGAGCGAAGAACAACAAAACAATAATGCAAATCAATTGCCAAGCTTGGTTAATTTGAGATCGAATAGAAATGTCTCCCAGGTAGATTTAAACTTTGCTTAAAGTACATTACACATAAGTATATCTTTTAGAAAGTAAAACAATACAATCAGAAAATTGGGAAATGCTGCAAAGAGTTAAGGAAAGTCTGGAGAGCAAGGCCTTTAGTAACTTTTTCACAAGTTCCTTGGCCAAATTACCCAATTTTAAAAGTCCTCAAGAATTAGCCAAAGTTTTAGCTGATTAATTTATATAAAATGAAATCAAAAAGGGGAAGAAGAGAGAAGCCAAATCCGCAATCAAAATCCAAGTGCCTCAACCACAAACATCAGATAGTTTACCAGCTCTGAAAACTCCATAAATGAAGTTAGATAAAAATAAATTCAATCCAATCCGTTCAAAGAGTCGGGACAAACTTAGAGAGCTTGAAATCATTAAAGAATAAGAAAGAGAAAAGGAACAACAAAATAAAGAGAACAACAAAACGAGTGAAAAGATTTTAAAATAAAAAAACAAAATATTCTCCAAAGATACCTAGAGATAAAAAGAATAAGATAAATCATTTGCTGAGCAACCTTCTCCTCCAATCAAACTTTAAAAATATATTCGACATACCTTATCCATAGCAAAACTCTAATCTCCAATTCCTATTGATGCTAATTAATAACCACAACCAACCATTTATTCTTACTTTTTAGGTGGAGGAAACAACAGTGAATTAATTAAACGGGTTTTCGATTACAGATCAGATTGGCATTAGACTACTAATATTGCCAGAGCCAATTTTAGATGGTAACAATCAAATCATGGATACAAGTATTTCAAATTGAATTGGCATAAATCTCATAAAGAATTACTTAATCATTTTGAATTTCATCCAGAAATTAGTAATAAAAAGAATTTATTAGTGAATGTATCAGCTGCTTGTGAAGTAGAATAATTCTTATTATTTAGATACTTAAATTGAACCCTTTTGATATTACGCCTGTCACATTTGCTATAGATTTTACAGATTCATCAGTTGAATGCAATATATCTGCTTTTTATAATTTTTATAACAAAAATGCTCCAGAAGCTAAATAATTAAATAAGTAAGACGCATAAAACAAACTTAATGAAATCAAGAAAAAATTGAGAATAGCACCGAGCAAAGAGAAAAAATAGTTGGAATTTCAAATGAGAGACACTTTTACTGGTCCAGATTATTTATGGTTATTGAAACCTACTGGATTAAATAGGGGAAGGGGGATTCATGTGTTTTAAGATATTGACAATCTTATTGATCTACTTATTGATTATTAATATGGTTATCATGAGAAGTAACTAGAAACATATAAAGATGAGAATGGATAAACTTAATAAAAGGTTGTTTAATATTTATTGAAAACATCTTCATTCGTTGTTCAGAAATATATTGAGAAACCTTTATTAATAAAAAACAGGAAATTTGATATAAGAGTTTGGGTGTTTCTAAATACTGATCTGAGTTGCTATTTTTTTAAGTATAAAGTGTTTTACTTATTTCATTAGAGAAGGCTACATAAGAATGGCATCGGAAGAATACCGAACGAATGATGTGGAGAACATTTACATTCATCTGACAAATAATGCTATCTAATAACACAGTGACAAATATGGGCAACAAGAATTAGGAAATTAATTATCATTTGATTAAGTTTCAGACTATTTCAAATCCAAAATAGATTTTAGAGGAAAGATAGTCGAGAAGATGAAGGAGATGGCATACTTTGCAATGAGAACTGTGGCTACAAAAATCAATAAGTTAAATCGGAAATTTTGTATGGAGATTTTTGGTTTTGATTTCTTTTTGGATGAACTCTTCAATATTTATTTAATAGAAGTCAATACTAATCCTTGTCTTGAAGAATCCAGCCCTTTGTTGTAGATGTTGATACCAAGGATGGTTGATGATGCCTTTGTGTTGACTGTTGATCAGATATTCCCTATTCAAAGAGATGTTGTGTCAAAATTCCCTGTCACTAACTACAGCGACACAGAAAATATGTGGTAATTGATTGAGTTATATCGAATAGGTAATTGATGGGAGAATTAACCGAAATACAAGGATGAACTATGCCTGATATAATTTTATATTATATATTTAACTAATATGGATTCAAACATTGTCACTCTTATCGAATAGTCCAACAAATACAATAGCTCTAAAACCAATTTCTTCAAAACCAAACTGTTTGTAAGCAACAACCATTCTCCAAACAGAGAATATTCGAAGCAAGTGGCATAAACAGAAACTGTTTAATACAATAGATATTAATCAAAAGAAATCAATTCTGGAAGAAATTCGAAGAAGATATCCTTTAACACTTACTTGTTAAACTTAGCAAAATAGAATATCGATCTGTTTCCAAAGATTAAATGTGATTTTGCAAATATTTAAATGGTTGACCTCCAAGTATTAATCGACTACTATATAGGATAATAGGTTCAGGGTGTTTCCAAAAGAATTATATGAAATGAAAAAAGCCTAAATCATCAATCTAAATTCAAATTTCATTAAAGTTTTACCTGAAGATTTATTTGACAACTTCCCCTCTATCATCAATTTTTCTATTAGCAACAATTTAGTTGTGATCCTACCAAGAAATTTATCTCATTGGTCAACTCATCTAGAAATATTGGAATTGAGTAAAAACAGAATTTAAAAACTTTATCCATTAATAACCCTAACAAATTTAAGATCTCTCTTCATTTAATCAAATGAATTCTAATACATTCCAATCGAACTCTAAAATCTAAAGAAACTAAATGAACTCGGTTTGGATTGGTTCAAATACCTCAACCCTCCGATAGACCCCATTGTGAATAGACCATACATAGAGAGATTGTTTTCATTATTAGAGGAAAAGCAAATAAAAGACGTAGAAGATCCTTCTTAAATTAATGTATCAGTATTATTGATATCAAGTTTAGTGATGAAGAGTATAGCTCCTCTATTGGAATGAACTTTTAAGACTTTCTTATGTAATTTTCAAATCTTTAGTTAAACATCCTTCCTAACCCTTAAGGAGGAGACAAAGAATACTCTACTACTATCTTACACAAGGCAGCAGTCGAGTAAGACATTGGTGCTTTGATATCATTGATGTCCTATTATCCTGAGATTGTAGATTGCTAAGATCAAAGACAGAACACAGCCTTGGGATTGGCAATTCAAGAAGAGAAGTATTTTAGTGCCAAAGCATTAATATTTAATGGAGCTTCAGTAAATACAAATGCAGCCAAATATGGATCAATTTTGAATCTGGCAATAGTGAAAGGTCAAATCCACTTGATTCTTGACATCTTAACCTAGGGTGCAGATCCTAATCAGATGGATGAGAAGGGTAATACAGCCTTGCATTATTGTATGGCCTGCTTTGATAAAGATGTCACAATTTACAAATAGGCATTCTTGGCATTGCTTAAGAAGAATATTAATACAAATGCTCTTAATTAAGATGGATGGAGTCCTTTACACATTGCTGTTAAGAAGGGGAACACAGATGCTATTTCAGCAGTAATCCAACACAACAGTAAGAAATAATCGAAATTTGATTTAAATCTTAAAGGGGGCAAGAAACGCCAAACTCCTTTGCATCTGGCTTGTTCAAATGGACATTTTGAAATTGTTGCTATGCTTTTGTAATAGTCAGAAGTCAAATTGTTCTGCAGGAATATGTTAAATTAGACGGCATCTCAATGTTGTTTGCACAATTATAGGGTTTATAAGTTAATTAAAAGATACGAGTATGAACAATTATATAGACTGCAGAAGAATTCGTAATTGTAGGATTAGGATGACTATTCAGTTAAGGACAATGATTCCTACACAGATTTAGATGAGAGTATTTAACTATTTGATGGATTATAACTAAAATAAATTAAGATCAATAGATCAGTGTTAGGTTGTCGGGAGAGAGCGACTGGATGCAAATTCAGATTCTCTAGTCAGCCACCTTAAAAATGACATGGAATTAAAATTATATAGATTTTATATAAATCACTCTTATTTTTAATGGGCTTCAGGCATTCTTAATCCAACATAATTAGCCACCTTCTATATATCTGCTTTGTAATCTTTAGGTTTGCCAATGTTTTCAGCATCCATGATTAAATTTTGAGTTTTGATGGCTTTCAAATAAATTTCCAAATTCTTCAAAATTTATTGATTCTCCCCCCCGTGTACTCTTGCTTGAACTGTGTATTTGTAATATTTTCTGAGTTGATCTCTTGATAGTGGATTTCCTAAGGATTTGAACAATTATCTATAGAGCAACAATGCGGCTAATTTCTCCTAACCCATATGTAAATAAATAATTTATATTAAATTAAAATGGATGAGAAGAATATCAATTTGCCAGAACCAGTAACTAAGAATTTGTTCGATAAGTACTCCACAATTGAAATCATATTAGATCATAAGAGAAAAGAGAATAGGGAGGAGCTGAATTGATAAAAGTAATCTAGAATGCAACAGAGAAAACTATCATAGAAATAGCTAAGCATTTAAAGGATAGATATATCTCGCAACAATAATTTCAATATAAAAAAGGAGGACTACACGGATTATACTCAATTGCTATAGATATTTCAAAAAAAGTATTGCTCCCTCAATATTAAAAAAGTAGGAAACCATCATCAAGAACTGCTTGAATTACATTATTGATCCAATGGTTGATTGTATGAGAGACAAGGAAGAGAGAGTCAGATATACGGCAATTGAATATTTGTTTCTGACATCTAAACAACTTGGGGATTACGTCTTGAATAAATTGGAGGATATCTACAGTTACTTAGTTCAAAGTTTTCTGGATCCGGATGAATCTGTCAGAAAGGCAGCATCCCAATTAGATAATTGTTTAAAGAGTTTGGTAACAAGCACAGCTCCTGAGAAATAGAATTTTAAGATTTAATCATTTGTTAAAACAATTAGTCAGTAGATAGTTTTCAAAAATCAATAAGTGAAATTGAATCTGATTTCATGGATTAACACTTTGAATTCCATTCCACATATTGAATTATTTGATTATATTGATGGCTTTTTGATTGAACTCTTTCTAATGCTTGCAGACACAAACAATAAGGATCCATTTACTAATGAAGCCAAAGTTGCTGCCAGAAAATAACTAGAAGAATTCTAAAGGGATTTGGAGAGATATTCAAAAAGATCATCTTTTAATCAAACTTAAGAAATGAAAACTCATAGATAAATCATTCACATCTTATTAGGATTATGTTAAAATAAATAAAGTGATGCTCATGTATTGTCTTAAGTTTTAAATTGGATTATGGAGTACTTGAAAATAGTTAGTAATGAATTAGATCAGCCATCGGTTCAATTCAATCCATTGGAATTAAGTGGAGGATAAATTATTAAAGGAATTGACTTAATGTCAAATATCTTTGAACAGAGAAGAGATTCAGTGCTTTAATCTGTTATTATGGAAAAATTAAATAATATTTTAAAAATAATACTCTCCTTATTATCACTTGATTCACTTTAGATTGTGAATTAAGCCTAACAAATAAATGATTTGTTGTTGCAAATTATGGACAAAATGAAAGCTTCAGGCAAAGAATTTGTAGACATCATGCCAACCATTTAAGATATGCTTAAAGAAAAGAACAATCATACTGCAGAAAAAGCATTAATGTGGATGAGACATCTGTTGAACACTCAAACAGAGAAGTTGAAGCCAATGATTGAAAATATTCTAGAAAATGTAAAAATACTCATTAAATAAATTAGTTAATTGAAAGACTTAAAGATGCTGAAGCTCAGGTTGTAGAGAACGTTATGGATGTTTTGGCTCGTATATCTCATGAACAATATTTTGATATGGTCATAGAGAAGATACTGGACATATTCCATAAAAATGTTAACTTATTGAATAGAATGAGTTAAATTATTATTAAGAAACTTTGTGAATTCTGGAATGCTGAAGTCGTCTACACTCAAATTTGCAATAAACTGTTAGAAAACTATGTCTATGTTGGAGATGACAATCTAGATCTAGCCTTTACATAATAACTAGTTCAATCATTAGAATATCTGCTAATTACAGAACCTCGCCTATAAAATATAAGAATGAAGCTTAAAAATTATAAATACGAAAAGAACCAAAAAACTGCTAAATCAACTTATGAATTCTTCATCAGCATTTATAAAACATTTTGTTATAATGAAGTAAGTGCACTATCATTGTCTCTCTTAATTGAAGAGTATGAGCTCACTTACAATATCATCTTAACAATTGCAGAACAAGAAACCAATGTTGAAATCTTGGTATAGATAGCCAGATTAACCCTGTTATTAGAATCGCCAGTCTTCGCATATTTAAGACTGTAATTATTAGAATCTGCTAATCACCCTTTTCTTATTTAATCATTATAAGGATTAATGATGTTATTGCCTTAATCTCCAATTCAAAAATATCTCAAATCTAGACTCAAAAATATTGAACTGTTCATAAAGCCTGATTCTGATTTATCATAGAACAGAGAGTAAATTATATATCATATTATCGTAGAATCCAAAATAAATTAGATACTTAATTATTATTATAGCTTTTCAAAAATAGTAAATAAGAATAGCAGGATTTGAAAGACAATTATGCTAAAACTTAATCCAAATGAATATATATCAATTTTATTAAATATATTGTTGAGATCTTTTTGCAAAGGGTATATTTGATAATAATCATTTTCTATATATGTACTAACTTACACTGTTATGTAATAAAGTCATTATTTAATGATTCAGTTATTAAAATGAAATTAATTTTATACATTTTTGAATGTTGTCATAAAAATGAAAACTTAATGATAGAAAAATCCTATTTAAGATTTGTAATTTAAATGATATAACTAAAGAATCTGGTAAAATTTCATAATGCATTTGAATGATAGATTATCATTATTATTAAAAATTGACATGATTTTATAATGACTCATGATATTTTACGAATTCTTTTAATATAGGATTTTTCAGATTAGCTAATTAAACATTGGTTTTGAGATCAACATCTAAGAATTACTTGATCAAAATGGTTGACAAGTTAATTTATTCCACAATTTATCCAGCCAAATTAATGGATCCTCTTGTTCTTTTTTTCTCAATGTACCCAGTTTAATCTTCAATAGACTTTGCAGCTTCTATATACAATTATTCTGATATTTTTTGCTGAGATTTCAGATATAAAAAATCCCTACTTTTCAATACTCCAATACCCTTATGAGCAAGATACCTAATTGATTCATTATGCTCTGTATTTTCTTCCACTATATTGAATTCTTCTATTTTTTTATCAATCAATTTCATATCATCTATACTGACATTTAGATATTATTAAATGGTACAATTTAATTGGAACTGCGCTCTTAAAACAATAACTCTAACTAAAATACAACCTTAATTTTACATTGATTTTTCAGCTTTTTTCCATTCAAAGGCATACAATTTAACAGATGCTTAATCTATTAAACAATTCCACCCATTTTCACTGTTTAGTGGGACTTTATTTTCATCAGTTAAGTCAATTATATCCTATATCATCTATTCTCCAAAAGTGAGTGAAGGTTTTTAAATGATAACACTTTAAATTGTTTTTCTGTATGCTTCAGTATTAGGTTCATACTCGCTTTCTTCAGTATCTTATTTGTGCTTTAATTTATTCTAAGGATGCTCATGAGGAAGATCCTCTCTTGCATTGCAACAGACATTCATATTTCCCATTAAAAACGATAAATTATTTATTTAATATTATTATAATTGATATTTTACTTTATAGCAAAAAATTCAAAATCAATTTCCTAATAATTGATCCAAATCAACTTGATCATAATTTTACTATGTTTTTAATTATTCACATTTGAGTACGATGTTCTCTGAAAAAAATTTCTAATTTTATAACACCAAATCAATAGTTTAAATGACCTTAAATTAGTGTCTAGCTGCAGCGAATCCATCATTAAAACCTTTTTTAATTAAGTTTTGTTCTTCCTCCTCAGTCGTACGCACCAATCCTTCCCGATAGCCTTCTTTTTCTAATTAATTGATCATAATTTATTGGTCTTTTTCTGCTATTTGTCTTTCGATTTCTTTTTGATCGAGATTGGAGTCATACCAATCATCTTAATCATCATTATTCATTAATATAATTATAATATAAAAATGAATGTTCAAGGGGAGAATTCAAAGATAGAAGCAATTATTTAGTGGTCTAAAGAGTTGTTTAGTTTGGAAGGACAAGTTAAACGATTCACTGCAGGTTGAGAGCAATTATAAATTAGAAAATGAATGAAAGTCGTATAATTATGTACCAAAGAGAAATATGAATTGAATTTTGTTCAAAATACCAAATCAAAGAGATGGATAGAATTGGATGTAATAATGGTTATCAATAATAAGATTGGGATCAAATAAAAGGTAGAGGTCTATGCAAATAATGAGTTGTAAAATATAGATTTGATTGTCTTTACAATATAAATTGGGTGCTCAGTATCCAAGTGAAGGATGTGAGGATAGTGTGCAAAACTACTGTAATTCTTAATATTTTAGTCAAGTTCGTTAGGCCTACCTTTGGCAGATGGCAGAAAACTTGATAGCCGATGTATTGTTGCAGCCATGGAATTACAAATTATCTTTGGTTTCCATAATTAAATAGATCCCATCATTTTTAGTATTCCACTTAATAATATGATTCATAGGATCGTGTATTATTGAATAGATTTGATAAGATCTATCTTTAAAACATAGGTCAATATTATTTAGGTAGTTCCTATTCAATAGATGAATTAAAGGATTTTCCAGATTTAGCCAGATTTCCAACAATTTAATAATAGAATGCCTTTTTCTAAAATATTTAAGTGAGGTTAGAATATATATAATAATAAAAAGGTTGATTGGATTGAGTGATGCTCATTTTTATTTATTTGAGATGATAGAAGGGAAGGATGATTATGTTAGACTGATATTCAGGGCTCCCCTCTAGAGTTGTGTCTAATTAAAAAGAAAGAAAGACAATAGCACGTAATTGTCGATCACTTGGAAGAATTATAAAAACAAACAAGAAGAACAATAGATATTTACGATAAATGAATATGACAAGTTTATCAGGTTGTTCTTGAGGAGATTGAATCAATATCAACATGTGCGAATGACATCCAATTCTTATATGGTTTTCGGGGATTAGCAATTGGCTGAGAAATAGAAGATCAACTCAATCATGAAGAATCTAAACTAATTGGAGAATGAGATTGATAAGAAATTTAATCAATAGACAATTAATAAACTGATGGATTTATATCAATAAGTAATATATTGCAGTTGATATGAAACTAGGCAATTGAATTTTATTCATCTGCCAGTGATTACTTGTATGAGATCTACCTGAATAAATTACAGACATTGATACAGAGATAAGATGTATAAGTTATTTTATAATATAAATGATAATTTTATTTTAACTACCTAATTAAAGATGTTCACAGGTGAAGACATCCAATTTCTGTAGTAATTACATCAGTTGAAGGAAATATGCAAGATAGGAGAGGGCAGTTTTGGTAAAGTCTACAAAGCAATAGATTTAACAGACAAATCTATTTGTGCAGTCAAGGTAATTCCAACATCAATTAAGAGGTTATTTCGAAAATAGTTTACAATAGTACTACACCTGAATAGGATATCTATTTACAATTGAATCATCCCAATATTGTGAGATGCAAGAGAGTATGAGTAAAAAACATTTATTAAGATTTCAGAAAACAAAAAGTACTATTATATAATTATGGAATACATGGAAGGTGGCACTTTAGCGTAGAAAATGAAGGAGAAGCATTTAAACGAATAGGAGGCAGCAGTTATCATGAAGTCAATTTTGGAAGGAGTGAACTACTTGCATGATAGATCAATTATTCATAGAGACATTAAACCAGAGAACATTATGTTGGCAGGAACAAGTGTTAAAATTGCTGATTTTGGGTTGAGTTTTCGATTCTCATCTAGCGAAGGCACTTTTCATAAATTATTGAATAAAAAATGCGGAACTATCATTTATATGGCACCAGAACAGTTTACTGAAAAATATGTAGATTACTTATTCTAAAATTTAATTAGTATAGCAAATAAGTGGATGCCTGGAGTTGTGGAATTCTCCTTTATATGCTATTAAATGCAGGAAAACATCCCTTTTATAATAAAGACGATACTAAGTATGAGTTCATCAACAAAATCCTCAACCCTTCCATCGATATCCCCTAGAGTATGACACCTTTGGCTCAAGATCTATTTTTTAAATTAATTAATGTCAATCCTATAGACAGATACAATGTAAGTTAAGCCTTGATGCATCCGTGGATCACAAGGAAGTTTCATGAAAAAATTCCATTGACTTATTAATAACAATTAGACCAGTTCCTAAAAGAATAGCAAATAAGATAAGTATGAATGTACAATTTTAATTTTAGTAATTTAAGCTATTATTCTTCTTACAGTATTTGAATCACAATTCGCCAAGAACTTAGATCTTCTAAGATAGTGTAAATGAATTGGAATAGGAAAATTAGAAGATGGAGTAGAATCAAACGAGTGCAAGTCCGTCTCAAAATAAATTTAAAATATTACAATTAAACAACAGAATTAAGAATCAATGCAATACTACTGCTAGAGTGGAGAGTTAGGGAAAGTTTTTAGATTTCTCATTAATCCAAAAATCCAATCTTAAGAAATCAATGGAGAATATCACAGTGTAAGATAAGGAGAAATGCGAAAAAAGTTAGAATTGTTCGGCAAGATCTTTGAAATAGAAATCAAACCAAATGATTAACAAATTCTTTATACCCACCTCATTCTAATAGTCCTTTTGTGCTTCCAATAAAACGAACCTTAAATCACATAGAAAATTACTACCTCCATTAAAATCAAAATGATATCATTAATAATTATTTAACTATTATTTATATCTAAATATTTATGAATTTAATTCTGTAATTTAAGTACATTTTAAAAATGAGCACAATATCCTAATTTAAACCAACCTTAATCAAACTTGAAACAATCATTCATTAGTTGGAAAAGAGTTTGGGAGTTGAACATAAACCATCCCCATTTGCTGAATTCATTCAACTTAATACCAAATAAGAAAATGAAGCAAATCCAAAGGTAGAATAGAAGGCTGAACCTCAATAGCAAAAGGAATAGCCTGAGAAAAAGGCAGAATAACCTCAAAAGAAGGAATAAACTGAATAAAAGGAAAAGTAACCCTAAAAAGAAAAAAAACCATAATAATAATAATAACCATAAGGAGGTAAAAAGGCCCCAGCTCCAGCTCCTTAAGATCTTGGACCCTTTACAGATTTTGTGAACGTAGATATAAGAGTTGGTGAATTAAAGAAAGTTTGGAAGGTATTTTCATCATTTAAATTTAGCATGAAGAATCTGATAAATTATATTGTGAAGAAATTGATATCGGAGGTGAAATCAGATAGATTGCTTCAGGATTATAATAATTCGTACCTATTGAAGAGATGACTGGATAAGTCTTAGTGTTAGTGAATCTCAAAGGTAGAAAATTAGCAGGTATTATATACATTGCTATCATGTTTAGGATTTATGTCTAATGGTATGGTGTTATGTGCATCTGATGCTACTCACACAAAGGTGGAATTGATGAGACCAGCTCCTGGAAGCAAAGTAGGTGAGAGAGTCAAGGTCTAAGGAAATGAAGCCATTTTCAAGGATGAAAGAGAAGAAGTCTTGAATCCAAAGAAGGGACAATGGGAAAAGGTGGCACCACTTTTAAAGACAAATGGAAATCTTTAAGCAGTCTTTGATGGTATTGATGAGTATTAACTGTTTAGGCCATCTTTTGACAACCTCCTAAGGTCCAATTGTTAGCAAAACATTAGCTAATTCAAATATTTCTTGAGAAATATGTATATTAAAAAGAAGATTAGATTTATAATAATTAATCAAGTTACTTTAGGGAAACCTGGTAATACAACTGGTTTTGCTAATCTCATTGCTTTTCTTTTATTCAAATATTTAATCGGTATAAATCCTAATCTCATGTAAAATCTTAATAAAATTATTATGAATTTATACCTAGTGACATGAATGCAATCTTTTCCACATCTTTTATGCAGATTTTGGAATTTAGAGACAAAATTTTGAAAATCTTAGAAATCAATATTTTAATTTTCTTGTTTTTGATAAAATTTATTGATCGTTTAGGTGATCTGTGTTCCATTATCTTTTAAGTTTTAATACATCTATTTAACAATAGAATCATTAATATCTTGGGAGATCATATAGCCTTAAGTATTATTAAGTGCATATTTAATGATTTGTTCTTCCTATTGTTCAGCAATATCGAACAGGGTTTAATCAAACATCACTCGTTCTTCCTTCTGTTTCTTCTCGAAATCTTCTTTTTACTTTTTAATATAATCTTTAATAAACGCATCTTACTTTTTGGATTCTAAATTTTCAATACAGGTCTGAGTTTTATGATTAGTAATTTACGGTTTCAAATCATTCTATTAGGTCAATCGATCGAGAAGTGATTACTTGTAAGATTGGACATTCGCTGGTTCATTTCCTACAGTCTTGTAATTGGAATTAGGAGACATATTTTATCGACTCATTTTTCTTTGTGATCTATTACTAGATTCGCCATTAGTGTCATCGAAATTAGGATTGTTTGTATATTGATTAGTTTTCTAAGGTCTTTTATTTTCATTGATGATGTTTAAATTAATGGATGTAGATTCTCTTTATGATGATTGCTACACTTAATTATTCTACAACGAAGTTTACTTTAATTAGGCACCATTATTATTGTTATGAGTGGCTAGGGATTACTTTTTAATTAATTTATCATTTTCTTCTTGAATTTGGAATATTTCTTAAGGCTAGCTTTGCATATCTTGAAATTTGGTTTATTAAAGGTTCTGTATTGCATTTTAAACACTATTTTCAGCGATGCTCTTTTAGTTAGATGCATATTTAGATGAAATGTTATCACTATTTTAATTAATCGATTTCAATTTGGTTAATCGAGAAGAATTATTAGGAGTATGATGTTAAGTAGTTGAACCTGATTATAATTAATTGTGATAAGGTTTATCATGAAGACTGTGATTGTTTGTAGAAGACTTCATTTATGTTTCATCGTTTTCAATGTTTTTTTCAAATTTGAATTGATCATCCTATTATGTACCTTGTCGCAAAGGCAATCTTTCTGTTAAACTACCTGAATTAATTGGTAAAGCAGTTGAAGCTCCATAAGGATTCGAGAGAATATCATTTGATGTATTTTGATTTGAGATTTTTCTGTTGATTTTTAATTTGATTGAACTAGTCCTTTTGACTTTTTCAGTTTTATTTTCAAATATCTTTTGATTATTATTCGATTATGCTCTTGTTACCCTGTGTTTCTATTTACTCTCAGGTGATGCATCATCAAGTTATTGATTGCTATCATTAAAACTAGATTGGCTTGTGTTTTTCGATTGCTTCCTTTAAGCAACTTTCTGCTCTATGGGAATAAGGAGAATGTGTTTGTTCTCATCAATTTCTTTGATTTACTCTAAATGTGAGACTCTTGGAGAATTCAATTCCCGAGTGGATTAAAACTTTTATCTTGGAGGTGCTTCTCCTTAATCCACGATATGTTGGGAATGATAGTGTTTAGGCACGTTAATAGGAGATCGAGAATCATCAAAATCTTGTTGACTATGACAGAATGACTTTGTATCTTTAAATTATAGGTCATTCTCTTCAATATCCTTAATTAAATCAAGCAGATCTGTCAATTGTCTATTTCCTTTTTGTTCCACTACATATTGTAGTTGTGATAATCTTCTGTCTTTATTTACTTTATCCAAGGCATTAGTAAGTACAATCAATCTCTCTAGCATCTTATCCTTCTAAATTATAGTGCTAATTTAGTCATCATCCAAATTCTCAACTATTTATTAGAATGGCAATGAAATCTGGGATTTTGTATTCCTATTCAATGGAATTTTCTCCTCTCTTGACATTTTTCTATTTGGACTGATTGATGATTATTGTTAATCTTAATTCTACTCATCACCTTATTGGATATTCTTCATGAAACTAGATTGTCTTTGCAGTATTGACCCTCTTCGTTATATATTTTATTAGGAATCGATTTTTTATTTCAAGTCTTACTTCTCTAATAAATTCTACTTCAATTGACCATCAATTAACTTCATTTACAATTCCAAATCTTAAATTACTCTATCCTTTTCTTTCAGATCCCCAACTTATTTGTTAATCAATTAAGACTAAGATTCAGTCTTGTTCTAGAGAGACACGATCTCCCCAACATAAATTGAACATCTACACTCATCCCCTTTTGAAAAGGTATTCTATCTGTTCAATTAATCTTGTAATTGATATTTGCCCTTTTTAATTTGTTCCTTGAATAATTATTTACAATATAGAAACACTCTCTCTGCTGTCTCTTTTTATACTTATATGATATGATTTTTAATTTCTGATTCAACAAATTCATAATTTTCAACTTTATCCTTCAATAACTCTAAATCAACACCTTTTATAATATGTTCCAAATCATCCTTTTTAAATTTGATAGCATTCATCAATTTCTCCAGTTCTTCTGGTTTCCCTTTCTCCTTGTAATCTCGCAGTATTTTATTCTATAATGCCTCTCCCATAAGGGCAATTGATTCATTTGCAAATTAGAGGATGCTCTCAAACTCCAATTCTCTCTTACCAGAGTCCGATATTGCCTTTGAACAGTTTAAATAATAATCCTCAGTCGTACAAGTGTATTTATCAACAGACTTCTTTGGAACATGGATCACTTGAGATGTATCATACCAAGGTACTTGTGTAATATTTTTGACCTTCAAGGAGGGATTTCCTTACTTTGAAACATATACTCCTCCCAATAGACTTTGTTGTGTCGTTTGGTTTTGGACACACGCATCAACTAATTAAATGGATGAAGACTTTTAATGTATTTTCTTGGAATTCAATTGTTCTCTGCTCTTCAAAACATGAACCAATAGATTTTGGAGACACATGAAGATCTTGTCCATTAATTGGCTTACATCAATACTTATCACAGACTAGATGAGTAGACATATTTCAGCGTTGACTTGATTGATTTCTAATAAAAGCTACGATAATCTTAAAATACTTTCCTTACATCTGATATTTGTTTATACTCAAAATTCTGGATGACCTACAACTGCTCCAGTTTATTGGATAACTAATTAATCACGGTTGTTAACTTTTTTATTTATAAGTCCATTAAATTGAAATATTAATTGGAATATAATTTAATAAGAGTTCTAAAACCTTTATTGTTATCTTGAATTGTTTATAAATGAAATTGTAGAAATATTTATATATTTATGATAATATCTTGTCTCAAGCAAAATAATTATAAGGATTTGACAGTTCACTCATCTTCTCAATAAACTCTATCTAAATCTATACATCCTCGACCTCCATCAATTAGTTTGCCCTGTACAGTTTCAAATAGTTGGCTGCAAATGTCTTCTGCTATTATAGCAACTTATTCTGTTTCTCTAAAACTACTTTCAACGCCTAATTGATCCATGATTAAGTGTATCTTGGATGTGCCATTATCATAGCCATCAACACCTATTTGCCTTGAAGTTCAGTATCCTTATTCGTAGCCTAAACCTTTATATTAAATGTACTTATTTCAAATAGATTTCCAATTATTAATTCACTTCTTGCAGAGTCATTTGTTGAATCAATTGAGTTGTAAGTTCAAAACATGATTACATGACTACCTTATTTTCATCTAACAAATACTGGGCAATATTCTCCAATATTTCAGGTCTGTTGATATGCAATATCTCTTTTGTGAGTATCTAGGTATAATTTCATAAATAATACTTTTAAAAAGTTCAATTATCTTACTCTGACAGCATTTTAAGAAACCTTCAATAAATTCAATGTCAGTTAAATTAAAACAATAGTACACTCTTTAATTCTTATGTTTGAAAAGATCTACAATCCCTATGTTAATTGTTGTAAATTGTTCTCCTCATTTATTGTGAGTAGATACTCAACAATTGGCTGCATTTTTTATAATATATATGGATTGATGAAGAACTTCTTCGACTTCCAACCTTCAAACAAGGTTTCTATGATGTTTATTTTCCCATTGATATTCTATTACTAAAATTAAGTGACCAGGATATATAGTCCTTTAGAAAACAACTCTGAAATTTCAAAGATGAAGTACTTTGATTCCACCGAAATTTCAGTTTGCTATCTGAATTTCTCTAACAAACCGAACTCCTACAATAGTTCAATGTTATGGGGATATTTATTCTATTAATCAATGATCAGTGGAATGAATGTTTGAACTGCCTTCAAATTTGAATAATCTACATTGGTTTATAGTATGTTGTCTAATAATTTGATCTATTAATGCTTCTTAGATTCAATAATAGTATAAAACAAGAAGATCCATCTCAGCTTTTTGTTATCGTTTTCTTTTTGCACCTTTTCTAAAATCGAAAGCAAGAATTGCTCCTGTTTTCTGAGGTCACATCTGGATAAGGCTACATGTAGGTAATACTAGAATGTCTTAAATTCATCTCTGGATTAGTCCATAATTATCTTCTCAAACTTGTCTATGCAATAGTCGATTATCTACTATTTGTATTGGCAATCCCAAGAGGAATGCAAAGAATAAAGCAAACCTGATAGATAAATTCTCTAAAAGGACAATTGATCTAAATTGTTTTGATCAATCAAATGCTTTGTGTGATTGAACACTTCATAATCTGTAATCGCAAATAGATATTTCATAAACTACACTTTTTTATATAACAAACTAAATCTGATTGGAGCCTACATATAAGAATTATAAAAGAATTGCTCATTGGCTTAATTATCGACATCGTTGAATAAATTTGCTATTGATGATTTATCCTAATTATATTAGAATTGCATAATTGGCTATTATGATTGCTACTAATCTAATACACTCTAATCAATGATCATCAAGTTGATAAATTGATGCCATTACTCTGGACTGATGGATTTGAGAACCTTAAAGTGTTTCTTCGCTTCTTCCCTCTGTATCTCAGTATATTTAAGGGAGTTGTATAGTAATATCTTGCCCTTCCTGTGATAATCGTTCAATTTGTAATATTTCTAATCGTCAGACAATATAAATCTATAGACATTGTACTGATCCAAATTGATATTGGCATTTTAGAAATCCTCTTGCTTTCTTGCTATATACTTGTATGATTTGTGCTTAAAAACACAGATCTAAATTAATCTATACAGCAAAAGCTTTCCTAAACTTCGAATATTAAATTCCTAACTGATACAACAATGGAATGCCTTCAAAATAACCTTCTCATTCAATTGAGGTAATTCTTCTGTTCTCATCAATAATAGAGCACATCCATTAGTGATCAATTATCTAGATGTGCCTGCATCTATTGGAATGCTCAACCAAAATTCTACTATTGAGTTTAATTTCTCATTCAAAGATACCAAACTTTTGCTTATCTTTGTTTACTGTTCTAACCAATATTGATTTCTCTATTCAAAAATAGAATCAACGTATTTCTAGACTTCCTAATTTTTTATGATCAAAACTACAATCTATAATTATTTATACTATGCTTTCTATCAAAATCAGCCTGATTAAGTTCAACACTAGCTTAGGATATTTTTTACACTAAACTTAACACATCCAAATTGAAATCAGCTCTATTCACTTTGTCTATCAAATCTAAAAGTAGAATAGTATGGTGATATTATACTTTGATATGCGCAATCAAATATCTAATAGGAATCTAAGAACAGTCCAGGATTTAGATTAGATACGATACTGACGAAATTAGCAAATCCTTTAGTAAAGTGATTCTGGAAAAGGGACAGTTTTTATTTTTCAGTTTCGTTCAAACTTTCAATGTATTGTTAATTGAACCATTTATTTTTGAATACTGTTTTGAGTTGCTCATACAATTTCTTAAACAAATCATATAGCCATTCTCGATCATCCAATAATTCCATTCTGCTTGATAACCAAATCCAATTCACTTTGTAACTAAATTCATTGGAATCGAATAGGAATGGGATTGATATCAAAAGCATTCTAAATTATTAATTTGAATAAAGTACTCTCTATTTTATTGATTCATTATTTGATTGTAATAAATTTAATCGATTCTATTATTTAATAAATATGTATAGAACATCTAAGATTAGAATCTATTATAAAATTTGATCTTGTTCGTATCTGAAGATCTAGTTTTCACTTACAACCATTTGCCTAACCTTTGAATTTTATCAGAAGTCTCATGTATTAACAATTTGATGATATTGATAAAACTGGTAGCCAGTTTTCCATCCAATGCTAATCCATTATTAATATAGACAGGCACAAAATCAATGCAAAATTGAATGACCTTAATAATAGTAATAAGTTTACTTCATTGTACATCTTATTTAAAACACCAAAACAATATTGATCTTGGAATTTCTTAAATGCCTCACTTGAATTTTCATTGTATTGTTTCATCCTAAAATAGAGTGGTCTCAGAAATGCATAGATGACGTCAATATTCAGAGAGAGATTCTTCCTGATTTTAAGTTCAATCTATTGGCAATTTTATTTTGTATCCAATTGATATTGTTATTCATATTGTGATAGAAAATCATTCTTTAAATATTCAACGAAAGACTTGTTGTCTCCCTTTTATGTAATGATTTCTCGAATTTATTAAAGAGCTGGATGATAGTAATCATCCATAATCTATTTGATAAATTCTTGGTCATCGATTTCTTACCATTTAGGTAAATATTTCTCTTGTTTACCTTTTTGCTTCAATTTCAACCAATCCAACTAGATAGTAGGATCATTGGTAAATTAAAAGTCTCTAATGTGAATTGCTGATTAACTCATGAGTAGACAAGCCAATATATTTTAACCTGCTTATTGTATTTTAGTTTCTTCATGCTTCAAACTTAGATCGATTATGCTTTTCAAAATTTTGTAATACTATTTATTCACACTTCCTGAAAACTAAATAGTTTCATAGATTATAATTAAATAATTTCTAATTGTTGTGATGTTCGAAATATTAAATTCATAATGATCTTTTGTTTGTCTCAAGAGTTGATTCTGAATTACAGTCAAAACATCTTTTAGAACATTAGGATCCCTCAAAATAATGGCTTAAAGAAGCAGAACAAAATTATCTGAAAGGTTATTGAGTATTTTATCGTCCAAATAATTACAAACAATATTGACTATTTCTTTGTAATTCGATTTGGAACTCTAGAACACAAAATTATAGAATTTATTTCTCGTTGAAAATATAATTTCTGAGCATCTTTGACTGCTGTGATACTTGACATCACTATATTCAAAAGTGGAAACATATTTTCTGAAGGCTTCCAATGCCAAATCGCTTATTTCTTAGGTGATCGAATAGAAGTTGATGTCATCGATTTTCATTTCTAATAATTGAATTGATGAATACCTTCTTGTAGATTTAGATTTGGATATTGAGCTTCTAGATCCTTGATTTCGTAAATAGGAATGTATTGAAACAGGATGTCATAAAATCTCCATATTTATTCTCCACTATCCAATATGAAATTGGTCGTTTGTCTTAATATAAATGGGATGTAGTTGATTATTTGAGGGTATTGATCAAATTAAATTGCTGGCCTAAAAATCTTCTCAATTATGTGTATAATGAGTAATGGTTTCATATCATCCCTCTCTAAAGCCAATTAAATCTACTCCATTACATAAGGTAAAATCTCCTTAGGTCTCAATTTACATAAAGACTATCGATGAATTATCCAAATTTACTTTGTATATTCCTGCCACTTAAATCTTGAACCTGGTCTTCTGATAAATTAAGTATTTTAAATGAGGTTTGACAATAGATATAAATTTGTCAATGCCTTCCTAATCAATCATGAATTCCTTCTTATCAAACAACTTCTCCTTGTCATTATCGTCTTCCTCCTCTTCCTCCTCCTCATCCATATCATTCATCTCCTCATCCTACAAAAACAATTGTTCATCCTTCGTAAATATATTGTCTTATTTAAAAACAAATGTCTATACTTTCTAACACATTCTCCTACTCCTGATTCTTCTCCTACTATTGATTCTAAGCCTCCACTCTTTCAACAAAAGTCTTAACGAACATATAGAAAAAGGAGAAAACAAAATCATTGGAAGTTGCATTGTTCGGATGAATCAAATCTGAAATGACCAAAAACATCCTCTCAATTGTATCCCACACCTTAGACCTAGTCTATGAGGACCCAATCAAATAGACCAAGGGTTAAATGAAATCCGAGGGTCTCATGCCGCCATGATGAATTTAGATGGGAGCTTAATTAGATAAGTTTTAGATGTTTAATAAGAGCACTATATAGTTATTGTAAATATCCTCCAAAATGAAGTCCAAATAATTGTCGATTGGCAAATCGGGACGATATCTATAAAGGTAGAATGTTATAATTTTACGAGATCAACTAGGCTATCAAAAATGGATCCAATTGTCTAACTACATGCGAAGACTTCTTAAATTCTATCAGCATCTCGAAACTCTTTGTGTAGGTGGAGATGGGCTCTGACTTTACTACTCTAAACAACCTCTGATTGAGATTCTCGCCTTGCAAATAGTTTTCTATCAATTAGGGGAAGTAACTTGGTGGAATTAAGTGTCGAAATAATGCGAAAAATCTATTTGTAAACTAAAATTTTACTCTTGCAAGCACTAAATTCCTCTCCTGATTTATTAATCGGTGTTGTCGAATGTTGTATCTAAGCCATTCTGATTGACTTCGTCGTAAATTTGTTTCAGATCCTCGTATTTAATCTAAATATTATTGCATATCTTCTTGGTGAATGCTGACAGAAATAGTTTAATTTTTTTTGGAGTGCAGGGGGTTTAGAATAAATGTTTTGTACTATACACATACTTTTGAAGACTGTATTCAATCAATAGAGCGAAAAGCTTCTCCTTCTCCTCCTGATTGAAAGAGTGAACAGAATAAAAGCCTTACAAAAATTTAATATCCGTAGCCAATCTGTAGAGGGAGTTCTCAACGATTGACTTCTCTAGTCTCTTTGTTAATCGGTCGTACTCCAGAGATCTTTCATCTTGTATCAATGATGCGCATTTTGGTAAATGAGTTAGCATTTTTTATTATCAAATATTTATATATTAATAATTAATAAAAACCATATATTGTCGTTGACATCAGTATAAAAATTATCCCAATCTCAAAACTATAAGAATTTTTTACACATTCACAAATTGTACTCTTTCTAATTTCCTAAAATTAATAAATAATATTATAAATTAGTTAAAATATTACAACATCATTATCTTTAATTAAACTTTCCTCAATTCCTTCGAATTCGTTTCATTTTGATGATTTAATTATTAAATTCAAATTAGTTATTTTATTTTACAATGCTTCCCTATTCACAAACTCAAATGGAGTCCCTCTACTATTTTTAACTCTCCCTCCCCTCCCCCCAAGTGTTGTGCTAAGCCACCACTCTATTTCGCATTATCAATCAAACTCGAACACAATGCTAGATAATCTACACGAATAAGGGAATATTAAATGATTTTTATTTCTATATTGGAATTTTAGGTTAAAAATGGGATTCCATATGTCCTATATTAATTAATAAATTTTTATTATATAAATTAGTAATATAAAAATAAATTTGTTTCAAAGAACGAATAAGTTATAGAAGTCAATTTTAATATTGATATTAATATTGATTGCCATATACAAATCAGTTTATATGCATCATAACTTTAATTTGATGGCTTCCAATTCCTATTAGACCTGATCAAATGCCTTGATGGGCTTGTATTTTGGTGGCAATCCTTGCTTAGCGAATTTATCTAATGGTTAAAGAGTGACATCGGAATTAATATGCGAAAATAGGGTTGATGAGACTCTCCAAGTGCTCTTACCGACTTTCTTGTTTTCTTCGTATTTTTTCTTGGCCTCTTCAGTATAGATGACCTAAATTGGGATTGTAAAATACTTCATGATATCCACAAGTCACATATCCGCCAGTGAGCAAATCGAATTGGGCACCAGCTTAAAGGAGCAAGTGACCTTCTGGGACAGCAACTGAGATTCTCTCTCCATTTCTCAACCACACATACAAACCAGGGTAACGACTCTTGCCGTGAATGGTGAGGAAATTCAAATCATAATGGAATCCTGCGAAAATGGTTCCTGGTTTGTGTCTATCCAGATCAGAACCAGTTGGAGCAAGCAAATGAGGTCCATTTTACATTCTGCTGGTAAAAGAGTCAGCTGGAATGCTCATACCGACGGCAGCCATCTCAGCCACAGTCAAGCACCCATTGATCATCATCTTGCCCCACTATTCCATTCGTTCTCCAAACTAAGGAACATCCTTGGGTCTGAATCTTGGAGGATTGAAACTATAATAATATAAGTCTAAATCTAATACTCTTCATCTTTGGTTCGTTTGCCTGAGTCATCGATGGGCCAAAAGAATCTCCACTTGGCATCCTAGGAATAGAGACGGATATTACATATGGAGCAGGTTATGGAGTCAAGGCTTCATTTTCCTTGGTATATTATTTGACAATATTATTGTGAGTTCTGGCCTTTTCAACGAACTCTGGTGTCGCTCCAACCTGATAAGCATAATTCGGGAAGATATCTTCAACCTTGAATAAAAACCATGGGGATACCTTTTCATCGTTATAGAATTTGGCTGCTCTGGACTCAAAATACTTTTCCATCATATCCAAAAAGTCGACATTATGACGGTCATTAACTCGAGGGTCCTTGATGCAAATGGCACCGTAGTTGTGGAGAGCCTCTGCTACTTGGGCACATTGTGCGGAGGTGTCCCCCTTTTTGGCGAGGAAGGCCGTAACATCGACCACGGGTACAGATTTAGCAAATCTATACACAAATCTTGTTGTAAACATTTTAATAAATTAATAATATGTCATTCAATTATATGAGAGTACTTTATATAGTTGGATATTTGATCAGTAACATTCTCAATACTCAAATGTGGACTTGAGGTTCTCCTTTTGGATTGTGCTTTCTTTGACTTTTGAGTGTATAAATTAAACAAAATTAAATCTTAAAAAGAATGAAGAACATTGATCCGAATGTGGTTTTTGTAAAGAAGGATAAATGGGATTACGAACAATTGGAAGTACTCATTACCAATCTACATAGCCAATCCCTTGCAAACAAATCGAAGTCCCCAATTTTGTGCCCATTTCAACTGTTGCTGAGACCACAATCTAATTGCCCACTGTTTACATTCATTCAAATATAGTGTACCCTGATGAGAATGAGTACTCTTGTGATGAGGAGGATTTGGAGGCTGGCATTAACCCCAAAGTAATGCAGCAATTGGATCTTAGGCGTCATCTGAATTCCAATCGCAATTACTCTAAACAATATTCGTTACTCAACACATTGGAATACGATGAAACCTACTATAACAAAAAGGCTGAACGATTATAAAGGCCCCTTTTGAGAGTCTTCATGCGAGCTCAAGAGAATGAGTATGATTCTTATTGTAGCATCTTAGTTATCGGATGAATGTGGCATTTAGACCGAGCAAAGCGTACAAGCAAAAACGATAGAAGCATTTGGATATACATTCCATTGATGTAGCCAGAGAAATCCTCTTGAATGAGAACTTGATAGCACTGAATTTGGTGAGACAAGTAAGACAAAGAGAATTGCTGAAATTGCAGTTAATCAAAGAGGAGGAGTTTAATTTTGTAAATTCATTCAATAATTGCAATGATTTATTTGGCAACTTGAAGGAGCTCAAGCGTTTCTACAAGCCAGAAGAGCAATTGGAACAGCAGCAGAGAGACAACAGAAATAAAATATTTGAATCGTGTTCCAACCATGATTGTTCCTATCAGTTTAATTCAATCCCTCTATCCACAGAACTTATCGATTTTATGGATGAACAATACCAACAGATAAAGGAGAAGAGTGTTATGTGGCCTAAGAATCCCACGATGTTGCAATCTTGGGATCTTGACATCTACACCAAGTTGGGAGTTCATCAACTAAATAAATAACTCATTTACACTAACAACAATAGGACCCTATTGATAGCTGATAGGACGAAGAAGAACAAAAAAAAAGTTAAGTTAATGCTCGTGGATCGGAACAGAGCTTCAATCTTTGATGGAGTTCGGGCTAATTTTGATCACTTCTATGCTCACTATCAAAAAATCAATTAGAGGCAGGAGTAGATTGTCGATTAATAGAGGAGAGAATGTTAGAAAGTTAGATTTGATAAACAAAAAAAGGAACATCAACTCAAGTTGTAATAGAAGAAGGAGGAATTGAGACAGTCTCTGAGATTCAAAATGAGAATCCTGTAGAATTTGGATCAACCTATTTGCACAATTAAAATCAAACATTCTGATGAATTAAAATTTTAATTAGTTAAAGACATTCACTATAACTCTTAGGTTATATTGATGTGATATAGCTGTATTAAGAGGAAATGAAAATAATTGTGATTGTATATTTTTTACTTTACTTTGTAATATTTCATAAGAGAGGGGTTTCTTAATTTAAATAAGATTTAAATTATTTATTATGGCAGAAGTCGAGTAATTATCAGAAGAACTCACAACCTTAAAGAGAGTTGTTTAAACATCATTACATAGAGGATTGTTGGCTGAAGGGAGTCCAACGAAGTGTGCAAAGCCATTGAAAGCAAACAAGTATGAATACTCTTCATTCTAGGCAAAATTCGTGGTTTTGGCTGATGATTGCACTGAAGACACATACAAGAAATTGATTGTTGCTTTGGCTAAATAATTCTAGATCCCAGTTTGGAAAGTAGAAAAAGGTGCTTTGTTGGGAGAATGGATTGGCATTTCTAAATTCCTTACTAAGACTAAGAAGATCAAATCAAGAAAGTGCTCATCTGTTGCACTCAAAGATTTTGCAATTGAAGTAAGTGAAAATGAAAAACAATTCGTCGAAGATAAAATTAAGGGATTGTGAAGTTATTATAACATATCGTACATTTAAATACATTAATCATTGAATACCATTTCAGATACCCTATTGCATCCCTCCACTTCATTAAATGTGGATGCGATTTCGATTTTATTGATAAATAAAATTTATGATTTCCGAATAACTCAAATCAGGACCATCTACTAAATAACTTAACAGTGATGATACTCTCAGAGTCGGAGAATGCACCGCCCATAAAAGACAACTGGAAGCCTTCTGCACCTCATGTCACGTGTATTCCCATTGTATTTATCTAGTCTTATTTGTCCGACTTGTTTGATGTTTGGAGATCATAAAGGACATCTAGTTGATTAGATGGATAAAGCCACCAAAGACATCAGATCATCCATGGATCAAGCAGCAAAAGATGGTAATTCGACTCCCTTCTAAGTAGGAATCTTGAGATTGGAAAAAACAGAAACTGTTCTCGTCGACATTAGACATACAAAATTAACCTTCGAGGAATCAAAACAAAAAGTACTCAAAGAAGTTGAATAAACCTTTGCCACCATTTTCAAATTGATTAAGCAAAGAAAAGATGAAGTTGTCAATCTCATTAATCAACATTACGAAATCCAAGTGAATAACATTGACACCTAAGAATAAATCTGGATGGATAAATAATCCAGAGCATATGATGTTATCAAATTAGCCAAATCTACCAATGATTATCAATTATTGGAAAAGGCAACATACATTCTAGAAAGTACTGCCTATACATTATATCAGGTCTTGAAATTCTAAGACAAACTCCAACTTATAAAAATGTGTACATCGTCAACTCCATTGATACGACATTTAATTTAAATAACATTTCCTTGAATTTATCCGAGTTCTAGAAAGGACTGCAGAATTGGATCAAATTGGGTGACTCAGTGCTAATACAATTTAAATGTTGAATAATTGCAATTCCATTTCATTATAATATACACATTTCTAAGTTATACAATCTTAATTATTACATTCCATTTTCATTTATATAATTATTTATATCAAGATTGATACACACATATAAATATATATCAAGTCCAAGCAATTTAATTGAAACTAAATATTCATAAGCCTTCTAAATACAATAGTGTGGGTAGAGGAAACACCAATAAACATAGGTTTGGGTTGACGTGTTGAAATGACCATAACAGACACCCCAAAAGTGTTTATCTAATATTGATAGATTGATAATATAATCCGATAATATAGGCAACTACACAACCAGTTAATAGTATAATCATATATATAAGGTGAGACATTGTTAGTATCTCTTTTCTTTGCACTGCTGAATGAAGCACTACTCCAAATAGAATTGAATTAACCAATCTGAATACCAAACCATCAACCTGAGGAATCACTGAGACTTAATTGTAATATTCTATTGATACTTATTAAAATCGAAATCAAAGCCTACTCGTACTTTAATTTTGTATCAACTACTTTACTCTCCATTGGATATTCCCCCGATAATATTTCTGCCTATATAATTTCGCCCATCTACTTATCAAAATCCCCAATTTTAAATGGAATGGAAACATGAGGTTTTACCTAGTTTTATTGGTACTCGCTGTTGTCTTCATAAATGATGGAAATATTCTAAGCATTAGCCCTCTTCTGTTGATCAATATGTGAGATTAATTTGGAATTAACACTTGCATCTTATTGTCTGCCTTTCTCTAACAAAATTGTATTCTTCATTGTGACTCCTAATTGAGTCAACAAACTCTTCTCAGTTTTCTAGATTAATGCATATTGGCTTTCTCCAGTAGCATAGTCGAAGATTTACACAGCCTCTATGGTAGGTGGTACATTTTCAGTTGATGTGGCCGTGGCACCATCTCTTGCATGATGTATAATAATGGCAGGGTTCGGCTGATGCTTGTCCTGTTGATGAGAATCCTTTGATCTGAAACATTCTTTAATCCACACAAAAGTGATAATTCCTACCATCATCCAAGGATATTCAGTAATAAGTGTTCCGAATATAAACAACTTTGCACAATCGTGAATTTATTCTCCCAGTTCATCAGCTTGAAAGAGAAGAGCAAATGAGGAAGAACTTAAAAGTAAAATAATTTCAATAAGCATATTATATTAATTTATTAATTATACATTATTTGAGGAATTTTCCTTTCAGTACTAAATTGAAAAAATCAAAAGAATAAGTCAATAGGGGATATAAAGAATTTATACTAATTTACATATTCATATTTCATATCAATTAATTTAAATTTTATTTATTAAATAAGAATTTTACTGTCAAGATTTTAGCTCTTAGGGAATTATTTAGATTTATATTCTTATTCCCTCTATGACAATAATCTTTTACTGCTTATTATTATTCTTAATAATTTATTAAAATTAGATATTTTTATAAATTATTATGAATAACTAATTCAATTTCTTAAACAATCCCACAATTGCAAATATTCATTTTTGTTCATTAATCTAATAAATTGTCTTATAAATATATTCATCTACAATGGTTCTTAGACTATTCAATAATATTCTTACTTAACCCCAAAGTTATTGCAAAATCTTATAGGAATAATTCTGCAATAATAATTAAGATAAGTCTGAGTCTGTAGTGTTGTTTGATAAGAGCAAGTTAGGCATAAAATATTTCTTTCTTGATATCTTATTTATGGATTTTTAGAAATGATTTCAGATAATATCCAAGCAAGAAAATAATCCAGATCCATTGCGAATTGAGAATCCATCTTAAGCATTGAAATGATCTGTCCATTGAAGATATTTACCACTGTATTTACTTGCAATAGGAAAGAGAATATTTAAACCAAGTGAATTCCGACTCATCAAAGTAGATTCCATCAACGATAAGTGATGCACAACATAATTTTTTAAAAAAAAATCTGGATCCAAGGCAATAGCAATACAAGAATTTGGTCTCAATCAGTATTCAGATCGATGCTTGGAACAATTTAAAGATGTCTCTATAAATTCCTTCTCTCCTTACATGTTTTTCAATAACCCAATATTCATTATAATAGGTTGGGTCCAATAAAATGTAATAGCTCTTTTCGAAATGCTACCAAATAAAATCTGACCATGCTCTTCAAGTAACCATCCTATTCATTAACTTGAGTCCTGGATATGGATATTTATTCATTTGATAAATCTTCCCAATGAAATCAAGACAAGCTTTTAATAAGGCTTTGCTTACAATAGGTCTAGATGCAGCCGGATATCCTTTATTTAAGGCAACTTATCCTATTTTATCCATCCAAGTTAAACAATTCTTGTGATTTCCTCTCATAATGAAAGCAGTTTCTGAATCCAGTTTAAGCTCAACAAGCAAACCCTATTATAATTCATAACAATACTTCTTTGTCTATGTAGTCATTTGTAAGTATCTCCTTAAATGAGATCCCTGTCGCTTGAGATTCAAAGATCGATTGAATTTAATCTTGTAATAAACTCATGATAGAAAATTCATCTGTATATATTACATAGTCAAGGATAGAATTGATCCACAAAAAATAATTGTCTCTTTTGTTATACCTTAGGGGTTTTAATGAATTAGGAATTAGGCCATGCTACATTAAATTGACATACTAAAAAATCAGAGCCTTAGCCTCAGCAGTCTTTTCTAAAAGAAATGTTGAGTCTTGCTTGTCAAAATTAAGATAACTTTGAAACTCATAAAGGTTTTTCTACCTTTAACAAATCATAGAGAGTAAAATAAGTAGATGAGATATCAATTTATTTAAAGAAATTCTCTCTGTGTTGAATATATTTGTCTTCAATACTTTAAATAATGTGTTTTATGCAATTAATAAAATAATGTGGTTTAAAGATCGAGGGCAATGATTTAATTATTTTTAGTATTAGTAGAGCCTCGCATCATGATTAATTTGGCTTTTAGTTGAATTTTAAAGAATTTCATAGAATTTCCTATTCTTCAAAGAGACTAAGAGAATTCTCCTAAAATCTAGTAATGAGGAGGATTTCCTCTTGAATGGATTCCAAATAGGTGTATTGATAGTAATATTAAGCAAGTTAGCGGATGAAAGTTAATGATTTATAGACCTTCATAGGTTTAATCTCAATGATGGTGTTCATATGATTGGTTAATTGATTTTCGTCAATCATCCTGAGATATGTTGGATGTAAGCACAACTTTATAATTTATGAACAATAGAGGGGGAATTCTGACAATAAAATAATTCGTCCACTTATCCATTCAATCCTAATTTACTCATATACTTAATTTACACATTCTTCATCATTCAATCATTCACTCTCCTTTGCTACATGATTCAACACAACATCTATAAAAAAGATCTTTTTATATGATTCAATAATTTTTGAAGTTCCTCGAAATTATGGAAGTATATTATACTCAAATGAACCTTAATCGCTTATAGACTGTGGGATACTTCCTGTATTGAATACAAATGGAAGGATTAAAACCCATCCAAATCCCATTTTCTTAATAAATTTGGTAAAACTGTCTAAATAGTTAAATCTTTGAGATTATAACATGAAGGGATTCCAAACTACAAAATTAAAGGCCTATCCCATCTCGTGTATCCTTCTATCCTCAAATTCTACCCAAATTATTCTGAGAAAACATGGACCTAATTGCCGACATTTGATCTCAAACACATAGTCTCCATCATTTGAAATATTATATCGATGGGGTTTGTACAAGGGGTAGAAAGTCATGGGCAATTAGCCCTCAACTTCTCCTCTTAGAATTTTCTATAGCCAATCAATTGTTTATTAGGGGAACCTTTCTTTGAAGGAGAGTGAGTTGGTTAAATGTTTGTGATTAGCACGGGAGTGTATGAGAAGATGTTCTTTGAACACAGAACAACCTTCAGTAGAGTGTCATGCGGTAAAGTTAAGCAGTTAATTAAGAGCAATTGAACCATTTTATGAGGTATAAACTGTATACATTTCGAAATAATTAATTTTTATAATGGAATACTTATATTTCTGTTTGGGACTATAGGCATACATACTTTAATTTAAAACTAACATCAGTGTTGAGAATCTTCTATTTTATAGACATCTAAAGAGTGCCATTTTGAAATCTGTGGAGAATTAGATGTGTCCATTATCGATATTATATTTTTTTGATTTGGTAATTCCTAATGAAAACAAATTACAAAAAATGATAACTTAAATAATTAATATATTAAAAAAATGTCATTCTTCTAGTCTTAGGAATATGAAGATTAGGACGAACATGAATAATTGCGAAATGTGGTAATGCGCGTGATATTCATATTTAGAAATCGCCAAATCAGTTGCAATTAAAATCTCGATTATATGATCGAGGAGGTTAGCAGAAAAGGCCAGTCACTCGGACTTAACAACAAGTATTTCATTCAATTTATTTGAAGTTAGTGCCCAAACTAGTTGCTCAATAAAGCAAACAAAAACTAGACCCACTTAGAATGACCATGGGGACAACCTTTAAATAAAATGTTGATGAGCTCTATAGAACCAAATACCTTGTTGACAAATTATCGGGTAAGTTCTAAATTGATTAAAAATACTTGGCCATTATGCCAGAAGAGGAACGCAACTACTTAATGCGAAAGACTGGTATGAGTTCACTGGGATCTCGCTTCAAACTTAAACCTCTTGATTCTGACCCACGAATTTAAAGTCCCTTTAAAGAAACATTGGCGCATGATGAAGAATTTGGCGTTACTGAGAAAGAAACTAAATCTAAGTTAGACAAATATATAGACCTCATTCTGAGCAATACAACAAGTGTGGATGAATATATATATCTTGTAAGAGAAAGAAGAGGATGGGTTAAGATGATCCTTACATGTTGACAGTTGTGGATTATAAAACCATTAAAGGAGATGATAAGAAGACTGAAATTAAAGAATATTACACCATTTCAAGAAAAGGATTATGTCATTATATCAATGGCAAACCAACTGAATTTATACCACTCAGAAATTGGCTAAGAGAAAGATAAACCTATCATTAAATTAAGTCATTAAAATTCTTTACCAAATTCAGAAAATGGAAAACCCTTAAGATGTGGAAGAGCAATGTGATCAAACATAAAACCAAAACAATCTAGAATGCTCTTTTGGACAAGTATTTCTTATTGAACCCCATCATGAGAGAAACACTACTAACAGTGAGAAAAAACACCTATGATATGATGGAAACCTGTCGTTTTATTGGATTTGAAACATCTCATCAACTAACCATGAGTGATAGCACATTTACTTTAGAATAATTCAAATAATTATAAGATCAATACAGGAATAAAGTGAGCGGGAAAATCAGATCATACTCTCAAGCATGTCGAAAAGTTGTGCAAAGTGGATATGATAAATCATTGGATATCCTAAGGAAATAAAATTATGTGCCTTAAAATGATGAATAATTTGGTGGAAATGCTCCAAGAGATACTGGAACAAATGTGTTCAGAACAAGAGAAATTGCATATGAAACCTTGTAATTCCCAGACAGTATGACTTATGAGAAAAGATCATAGTTGAGGAAGGAATGTTCAAAATTCTTGCGTTTTTCTTATCTAGTAGATTTCTTAGCAATGGAAAGTTTGAGCAATATCTATACACTTTCAGTGAGAGATTTGATATCAAAACTAAAATCTCTAGAATCCATTGATGATTTTAATGTAACATTTGAAGCAAACAACAAACCCCCAATTCGATTTGATGAACCTCTCTTTGTGATTAAGTTAGATTGCACCTTCGACTAAATTCCTGGAGAAGATATGTAAACTGAAGACATTCCAGAATTTATACCCTAACCTTTTGGTAATAGCACTGTTGATGATTTTCATATACTGTATCATGCTCATTTATAAGAAGAGAAGACAGAGGAATAAAAGTAAGCAGAAAAACCATAAGGAGGCAAGAAGGGCAAGGTTGAAGATGATAGTGAGGAAGACGAGACTGACGGAGGAACTTATGATGAAAATAAAATTTACAAAAGAACAGTGATTCCCAATATTTCTAAGCATTGGATTATAAAGAAACCATAATTGAATACATTTCATGCAGACATTGTAAAGTGTATAGGAGAAGGATTGAATGCAATTTAAGCGTTTGAGAGATGGAGCAGACACAATGATATGACTCAATACGTTGCTGTGTTGGAAGAATGGGATGATATGGTTGGTGAGGAGTGGGGTCATCCAGAATCTAATTATTTGAATCCTTCTGATTGGTTGGATTCAGCACCACTTGAAACATTTACAGGCGTTGTTAAAAATATTTTAGAAAAAGCATTTGAAAGAGCTGATAGATATATAGAAAAGTACTTTAATAAGCATTTATTGACCTATTGGGAAGACTAATAAATTAATATCAATATTTTCAAAGATGAGAAATTAGCACATCCTGGAGACACATTCCAATACACGATTGCAGTACTCAATATGCAGAAGGAATAATTTTAAAAGGACATTCCTATTGAAAGTATGCAGGGATTGTTTAAGATTGATTCTCTTGAATTAAAAAAGAAGTTGGAACCTCTACCAGCTGAATTATTGAAATCATTTGATGCGTTTATATAACCAATGTTAAGAAATAGATGCAAAGAATTAAAGGAATGGTTGTAATCATCAACAGCTGCTTTGAAAGGAGCAACTACAAATATTGATGAATTTGTTAAGCAAAGTAATTCATTGAAATTGATTCAAAAATAATTAAATAAAATCAAATCTAAGATTTCACTTGTTGGTCATATATATAATATTCTTGATGAATATAAGATAGAAGTGAAAAAAGAAGACAAACAAGCATATGTAGTTGATATCATTTAAGCATAAAATCTATTGGAATAAGCTATTCATCATGCAGAAGAAGGAGCAGAATCTAAACTTGATAGATTTGCAAGAGATGTCCAACATATCCTTATTCCTCAATTGGAGAAGTAGATTGGTGCTTTAGATGGAATAATCTAAGATAAAAAATACATTGATGCTGGATTGAGTTTAGATTAAGCCATTAAAGAGTTAGGAGAATGTGATGAACAATGTAAGAAACTAGAAGCAGATGCTAAGAAATACAGACATTATGAAAGCACTTTAGGATTACCTACTTCTTAATTCTAGAGTTTAGAGGATTTAAGGAATGATTTGATTTTCAGGTATTCAATGTGGAAGTCTACAAAGGAGTGGATTGAATTAACTTAATCATGGATTGATGGAAAATTTATAGATATCAACACAGATGAAATTAAGGCCAAAGGAGAATATTATACCAAGATTGTCAATAGATGTTCTAAGGGATTACCAGCTAATCAAGTTTTAGATGAATTAAAAGATAAGGTATTTTCATTCAAAGACAC
Source organism: Paramecium tetraurelia (assembly GCF_000165425.1). NCBI lineage: Eukaryota > Ciliophora > Oligohymenophorea > Peniculida > Parameciidae > Paramecium > Paramecium tetraurelia. Next base: position 112,916 of record NW_001799644.1, on the reverse strand, counting down.
AATGCCTGTTGTCTTGGCATTAAGGAATAAAAATTTAAAAGATTATCATTGGGTGCAAATCAAATAAGAGATTCTGAAATAAGACTTTGAGATCACTGAAACATTTACATTAAGAAATTTAATGGACATGAAAGTTGGAATCTATTAAGAATAGATATAAGAAGTTGCTACTTAAGCCACTTAGGAAGCTGTCTTAGATGCCTAGTTTAATGATATTGAGTAAAAGTGGAAGGCTCTAGAATTTACATGTGTTAACTATAAGCCTGAAAACCTAAGGAACAAGGAAGTTTATGTGCTCACTGAAATAGATGAATTATAAGCTGCCTTAGATGATTTCTTGGCAAGTTTAAATAATATATTGGGAAGTAGATACTTGAAGATGTTGAGAAAGAGAGCTGAAAAATTATAAAAGGATGTGTTGATTGCATAGGAAACTTTGGATGATTGGCTATAAGTTTAGAAAAATTGGATTTATTTGGAAAATATTTTTGCCAGTCAGGATATCAAAACAAAATTGAAGGAAGAAAATGCTTTGTTTGAAAATGTCGATAAACAATTTAAGGCTATAATGAAGAAAACTAATTCATAGAAGTAAGTTCATAGAGCAAGTGGATTACTAGATAAATTTAGAGAATACAAAGAAACATTAAATAGAATCCAAAAGGCATTAGAATCTTATTTAGAAGAAAAGAGAATGGCATTCCCAAGATTTTATTTCTTATCAAATGATGAGCTTTTGGAAATTTTGGCTAAATCATAGGATTTTGATGCAATTCAAAGAAATTTAAAGAAATGTTTTGAAGCCATTTATAGACTTGAATAACCTGAAGAAGGTGCTAGATCAGTAAATGGAATGATTTCACCAGAAGGAGAGAAGATTCCATTTGTAAAGGGTGTTTCAACAAAAGAAGAAGTTGAATTGTGGTTGATGAAAGTTTAAGATTAGATGATTGAATCCTTAAAGAAGAGAATGAAACAAGGAAAAGTAGAGAGTGAAACCTAAGAAAGAAATCACTGGTTACTAAATTAACCAGCTCAAGTAGTTGCCACAATTTCGAATCTAATCTGGACATATGATACTGAATAAGCTATTAATAGTATGACAGATGATTCTACTGCTTTATCAAAACACTATAATCTGTTATATGAGTCATTGAATGGATTGACTGCCTTAGTTAGAGGTACATTGACTCCACTTCAACACAAAGTCATAGTGGCATTGATTACTTAAGATGTTCATGCTAGAGATATTGTGGATGCTTTAACTGATGAAAATGTTAGTTCAATCAGTGAATTCTCATGGTAATAATAATTAAGATATTATATGGATGAAAATGATCTAATTATAGTGAGATAAGTTAATGCTAAATTAAATTATGGATACGAATATTTAGGAGCTACAACAAGATTGGTTATTACTAATTTGACAGACAGATGTTGGATGACAATTACTGGAGCATTGAATATTAAATTAGGAGCAGCTCCAGCTGGACCAGCAGGAACAGGAAAGACAGAATCAACTAAGGACTTGGCCAAAGCTTTGGGAATGTTTTGTGTTGTGTTCAATTGTTCTGATCAAATTGAATATAAGATGATGGGAAGATTATTCAGTGGTTTAGTTTAATAAGGAGCTTGGGCATGTTTGGATGAATTCAATCGTATTGATATTGAAGTGTTAAGTGTCATTGCTCAACAATTATTAACTGTAAGATAGGCATTAATCAGAAGAGATTAATAATTTATATTTGTGAATCCAGATAAACCAATCAATTTAAAGGAAGAAGTGGGAGTATTCATTACAATGAATCCAGGATATGCAGGCAGAACAGAATTACCAGACAATCTAAAGGTCTTATTTAGACCAGTATCTATGATGATTCCTGATTATAAATTAATTGCTGAAATCATGCTTTAAGCAGAAAGGGTTTGAAGATGCCAAGTCTTTGTCACAAAAAATGACTCAATTATATCAGTTGAGTTCCCAACAGTTGAGTTAACAGGATCATTATGATTTTGGTATGAGAGCAGTCAAATCTGTGTTAGTCATGGCAGGAGCATTAAAAAGAGCAGATATCAATTAACCTGAAGATGCTGTTCTAATCAGAGCAATGAGAGACAGCAATGTGCCAAAGTTTTTGAAAGATGATCTACCCTTATTTTCAGCTTTGATT